>JAQFVV010013452.1:0-120177 GCA_028023455.1 Epiperipatus broadwayi | reverse complement strand
ATATATTATTTTCTCTAATATGTCGGTATCAATCAATCTCGCGACTTTAATTAAATTCATTAGTAAAATTATATTCATTTGTTTATTTAAAATAGAAATCGTTCGCTAGGTTGGTTGTATACCTAAAAGTATTTTATTGTGGATGCTTATTTTGTTTTGTTGTTTAAATGCCTTTATAAAAGATTGCGATACCTAATATAAAATTCTACCTTTTCTTACCAGTGCCCGGAGGGCTAATTCTTTAATTAATATGTATATGGGAATCGAATTCAGATATAAATTTTATTAGCTTAGTAATATAAATAAAAGTTATTATTCATTATGATTTGTTAAATGACTCGAAATTGAAAACAGATTATTGCGTAAGAGGTTAGACAATTTCAAAGTTCTAAAATAATATTATATGAAAATTATGTTATAAAATTATATTCATGTCCAATAATGTTGCTGGCAGACATTTCCTTTATTCTGATATTTTATCTTCTCCATTTCTTGATTGTTTAGTCATTGGGAACATCTAAAGCTCCCATCCTACTTTTCAAAATTGTTCGTAATCAGGGATAATACTTCCTGTGGAACGTAAACTATGAGAATTATGTGCTGCGAATGACAGCATATCCAGATCTGAGCTCTCAAACTCAGCCTCTCCTTTTGATATCACTCCCACAGAATGTGTGGACATATCCTGTCTAAGTTTGTTTTAAATATTCTTTTAAAATGATAAATATCCACAATCGCCATGAGGCCTTATTTCGTTATTGTATGCTAGTACTGTTCTCTGCCGTCTGCCTAACCTTAGTAAGTCGCAATAATGTGTTAAAGATAATGATTCATTTCGTAAAAATACATTCAGTTCATTGAGTTAAAATGCTTTCTTTGAAAAACCGTTATCGATTCCCATAGATGTAGACAAATGTAAATTATTTATTATATCATATAATCTCGTAAATAAAGCACATTGTTTGTTTCTTATTTTTAAAAGACATCTCTGCCAAACAATGCAAATAAAAGTATAAATAATGGTTCTCCTAAGAAATACATGATTGAAATTATATATGTTTCCCATTATCAACTAAATCATTTACTGTTAAAACTGACACAATCTTTTATATTTATTTTCGGCATCCACAACGTTCCGTAGCAAAAGTTTTCTTGTATTAGCTTATTAACTCAGCACAAGTTATAAAACACTATAAAATTGTATCTGTAAAATTATATTTATTAAATGAGTGATAGAGGGGATTTTATACAACAAATTCCCAAGTCTTGTAAATAAACAATATTGTCCCAAGCGTGAAACTAGTTGGTAAAATACCCATGCATTTTCTTAATCTTTTGTAATATATGTATGCGTTTGTTTAATATTTATTAAAAATATCTATTTCATGGAAATCCTGGTTTGTCGTTTTCGAATTATTATTTTCTAGTTAATATTTAGAACTATTTTCTTTAGCTAATAGCTTAGCATTAGTGAATAAATAACCATAAATGTAATTCCTGAGCTACTCCAATCTCGATCATCATCATCAGTCTGATCTTATGCTCTACCGCTTTGCTTCTGGGCAGATTTAAAATAATTTTACTGTGTCATCAGGTTTGTTGTTCATTGGGTTAGAGATTCAAAGAATAGGCAAATAGGTTAGAATTCAGGATTGCTCCAGACCTGTGTATCTCAAGCATGATCGGATTCGAGGTATTTTTGCTTAGGATTTGAATCTTGTTAAGTGAGCATACTATTTTGACTGGTACAACATATATATATATATAAGTAAAAAATACTAAGTCAGAGTTAAATTTAATAAAATTTATTTCACCAAGTGTACTTTCAACACTTTCATGTGATATTTATGGTTTGTCTGCTGAGAATGTTAATTTTTTGCTGATTCGAATGCTATTTGATTTTTGGTTCATCATGTATTTATTTTGTGTAATAAACCATGCCTTTTTTATTTTATGTTTGCAATTATTTCTCTCTTCATGCATAACTTTAACAATACTCAGATGACAATAATGGCCATACTTTTTTATGATTATAAAAGACTGATGAATTAGTGATTTTAGACTTTCTTTAACATTTTTTAGACAGTAGAGAATCAGTATAGTTTTAAGAGTTACCTTCATCTCATCATAATATACATATGGACTGTCTTTTTGGCTGCAGCTTAACGTATACACCATATTGGGTCAGTCGGCAGTTAGAATTTTATTCTTTTTGTTATTGATAAGCTTATTTAAATTTATTGGTTTTGAATCCAACATTAAATCTGTCTGAGCAAATTTGTATTATTTAATTACACATATGTAATAAATATGGCAGAATAATCCAGCTTTTACTATTATCTTTATGGTTGACAGTTTTATTAATATTTTTGTTTTGAATTCCTCTCTCTCTCTCTATATATATATATATATGTGTGTGTGTGTGTGTGCTTTCTGTTATATCTTGATTTTACTAAATCAGCCACATAATGTTTTATATTTTCATCTTTATCAGATTGATATTGACATAAAGAATTATTGTGGTATAAAAGTTTTTTTAATTCTGCAAATTCTCTAATGTATAAATTATCTAAGACAAAGACCAACACCATTAACTCATCTGTCTTTTATAATCATTAAAGAGAATACAAACATAGTTGTGATCCTAGCATTGCTAAAATTTTGTGCAAAAAATGATTCTAAAGATAATATAAAAGTGGTGTGGTTCATTGCACAAAATGAATATATAATAAATCAAACATCAAATAACATCCAAAACAGCAAAAAAAATAATGTTCCCAGAAGACTATCCATAAATATGACGCTGAAAGTTTGAAATCATAATTGGTGCAATAAATTTTACCAATATGAAATTGTGACTTAGTATTTCTTTTACATTAATAATTATATTGAGAGAGTATCAATATATATATATGTTATAATTGAAATAATATTCTTAACGGTTTACAAACAATTACAAACAATCCTTAAATCCTCAGAAGTACTTTCGGTTACTTTCTAACCTGCCTCAACTGCCATTAAAAACAATCCTTAAATCCGCAGAAGTACTTTCAGTTTCTTCTGCGGATTTAAGGATTGTTTGTAATTGTTTGTAAACCGTTAAAAATATTATTTCAATTATAATTACAATATTGTTTTTAATTAACGGATATTTTATTTATTTTATATATATGCACGTGTGTGTAGTATAAAAAATGACAATTTTCTTGCAGTGCCTTTATTAAATTTAATAATTAACTTCTTTTATATCATCCAACTGCCTTTAGCAGATGAAAATTATATAACTTCTGATATCTTTTTCTATTCCTGTTAAACTAGCAAGTAATGATACTGATGTTTACACGTTCAATGATCATTTATGATGTCATTATAGCCTGACCATATTTTGACTGTAATAATAGCATACTGAATACATATTGTAATGTATACCTTTCATCTAAATATGAATAGAAAAACACCTGATATCATACTAATTTTGTTTGCTAAGGGAAATTGGATGATGATATAATGTGAATTCCTTAATTAAACGTAGAAGATATCGTATATATATAGACAACATCAAAGCTAAAATTGCTTCTGGTTGTTTACGTCGATATAATCCCTTAGTTTTAATTGTTTACATTATAATAAAATCATTAAAATATTTAATTTTTAAAAAAGTTGTTTTACTGCAATATTTATATCTACACTGCCCAGCTACAATTCATATATAACAGCTTCAGTTGTAATCGAAAATGAACATCGTTAGATTACCTATAGCTTGAATACTTTCCTATTGTTTTATTTCAAGTGCACAAACGGTTTATTGGTTGCTGCACTTTGAAGCAATTTCCCATTTATAAAATAATTTACTACATATATTTACACACACACACGTATATATATATTTGCAAACATACAATAATATTCAGGTGTAATCTTAATTAGAAATTGCACGTTGTTTTCAAATTGCATTTCGTGAAAAAAAAAAATAATTTTTTTTTGCTATGTCAAATGCGTTGACCGGGAAGCGAACCCGGGCTAGCTGCTTGAAAGGCAGCTATGCTAACCATTGGCCATTAACGCTTGACAAGGTTTTTTTTTTTTGTTCATAAAATATTTAAAATTTACTAATATGGATAATTATGCCTCTAAAACAAGAAAGTCTTTTAAAAGCATCAATAATAGTAATTACTGAATTAGGAAACTCTGTTAACGACTGCCTTAAAAGAAAAGATATATTATAAATGTCATACAAAATAAAGTAAAACAGCATGATTTCTATTTCCCATACCATTTCTAGTAATAAAACCTTTAATGCGAATAATAAGGTGAGTGATGAAGTTACAAAACTTTAGGGGGCATCTATTTTGAAACCAGTCATCTAATATCTTTAATAATAAATCTTAGTGGTAGCTAGTCACTATTAAAACTTTCAATATATAAATATAAAAGCAGTTACATTAACTTAAATTAGTATGCTGCAAATCAATTTTTGTCGTAAAATAAAAAAAATGCTGACAATAATTCTAGCTATTTTCACAAAATAAATCAAAATTCTCACTACAAACATAACATAGATTATCTTTTCACAAATATGATAAGTTCAAAGCCATTTTTATTAATTTCAAGTTTTGCTATTATTATTATTTTTAAAAAAAATCTTTAATATATTTTATAATGATAATATTTATGTATAAAGAAAATGTATATAAAAGTTTCAATTATGATAAACGCGATTGATTATTTGTGTATATTTTTACAGCATTAAAATGTGCCGTAAATAAAGCTTTTTCTCTTTTTTTTTTTTTTTTAGCAAACTTCATTAATTATAAAAATTACTATATATATATATATCTCAATTGTAAAGTTTCAATCATATCACAATCATATCTTTTCATTTTGGCAGACAACCTTTTGATCATCACAGTTTAAACTGGTACTTTTACTTTCTAGATAAGAATGGCTAGCTTAGCTTTTGCTATAATAACTATCTTAAAGGAAAAAAAAAACTACTTATTTGAAATCCAAATATTTTTAAGAACCACTAATTCCAGGCTTGACTAACACTTCATGCACTTGCAACTACTCTACATGACCCTCATTTGATGAAGAAAACCTGTGTTATTAAAATAACCAGTTGAAAACTAAAAGTTTAAAAAGTGATATCCTCAGATTTGTTGAAAAATTGTTTTAAAATATAAGTAACCATTTTTCTGGAGAATGTAAATAATTTTTTCAAATTATATTAATTTTTTATAATTTTTAAAATAATTTAAAAAATTAATTTACATTAAAATATGTTTAATCTGCACTTTATTTTTTATAAATTAATCAAATTCCACTGGGGCCTTTCTCCACTACCAAAGGGGTTACATCAACCCCCTTTGTCTCCTATGTAACAAACAGGAGGAGTCAATTGGCCACATTCTGGATCAATGTGATTCATGGACTTATTTCTGTAATATAGCGTTAGACCAGATAAATGGCAATGACCCAGCTAACATTTCTCTTAACCCTTAAACCGCTAATTAAATCATTGGTTGTATGAGGTAAAAATCAAATCTTTTAATTGGCCAACTCACAAACTGAAGACAAAGCCTATTGTTAAAACATATTCGCCTATAATATTAAATTCAACTCAGATACGTTTATAAAAAGTATATAATTAATTTTTCAGGTCATGAAGAAAACGAAAGTTCTTTCAAAAATAAATTGCTATTTATTTATTCTAAGATATTCTATATCGGCAACATAAAAGTTATAATGTAAACAAAAAGATCGACTTTTACGTTATAGAAAAGTAAATATTTCTTATTTACTTAAATCTTCAATATTTTTCGAAAATAATTTTGTTTTTTTATTATTCTCTCTGAAAATTATGTTTAATTTCCATAAATATTATTTAATAATAATTTAAATCGTATTCGAAATGAAAATCTCAGCGTTTTTCTTTATTTTCTTTGATCAGGCAGTTTCTTTGTTCTTTCCAGCCAATCAGAATGTCTTTTTCGGCTGAGAGCATGCTAAGAACCAATCACAAATAATGTTCCTTCTTTGTTTAGGTTTAAATGCGTTTTTTTTTATTTTTTACTTCTAAAATAAATCGGAAGATGTCACCATCGTACAGAACTTTTAAAAACGAATTCAATACGTATTTAACGAATTTTATCGTATGAAAACGAACTGAGTTAGAGTGATTTTAGATGTCGATGAGGAGTCTCGTCGAGTGCGGGAAAAGGGTTAATGCAGCAATTAAAAAGGGTCAATTTGGAAAAATTAGACTGGCCACTTTCATTAACTTCTCAATTTGGACTTCCAGATGTAGCATGATATTTGATCATGGCTGTGATGACTCAATGATTAAGTGATTTTTCAAATCCCTCTACAAGATAAAAGATGAGGATAAACGAACTTGTCAGCCTTGGCTAATTGACCAAACCTGGAGCCAGATGAGACTAGAGTCCTAATTCATGTACTTCTTAGGCCTAAAACTTGAACTTTCTTCCATCCACTGAACAAATAATATCCATCTTTCACTTAAGAATAATCTAACTCTACCTATGAAGATCTTTCATACATACTATACAATTAACTTACCTATATCAACTTGTAAATATTATTATAGTCCTCATTACTCTTTGGGCCAGGATAATCATTAATCAATGGAATTTCCAAACCTTATACATAGGTTTGATTTACATTATATTCCTAGATAATTAAGCTCATGACACACTGCCTTAAGGCATTAATATAATCTTTGATTTCATTTATATTTATTTATGTTTCTTTCATACTTGCATTAATTAACCATCTTGAGTTTCTTATGCTGCTCTTAAGACTGAATTATTGATCTAATACAACTTTTGATATTTATATACACATGGCTTACATACCACATTTCTATTGTACTGGTCAAAATAGTATGCTCACTTAACAAGATTTAAATCCTAAGCAAAAGTACCTCAAATCCGATCATGCTCGAGATACACAGATCTGGAGCAATCCTGAATTCTAACCTATTTGCCTATTCTTTGAATCTCTGACCCAATGAATAACAATTCTGATGACACAGTGAAATTATTTTAAATCTGTGCCCGTAAGCAAAGCGGTAAAGCATAAGATCAGATTGATGATGATGATGATTGAGGTTGGAGTAGCCCAGGAATTACATTTGTGACAGTTATATTTATTAATGCTAAGCTCTTAGCTAAAGAAAATAGTTCTAAATAATAACTAGAAACCAATAATTCAACGACAAACCAGGATTTACATGAAATAGATATATTTAATAAATATTAAACGAACACACACACACCCACACCCACATATATATATATATATATATTACGAAAGATTAAGGAAACATATGTATATTTTACCAAATAGTTTCATGCTTGGGACAATATTATTTATTTACAAGACTTGGGAATTTGTTGTATAAAATCCACTCTATCACTCATTTAATAAATATAATTTTAAAGATACAATTTTATAGTGTTTTATAACTTGTGCAGAGTTGATAAACTATTTCAAGAAAACTTTTGCTATGGAGCGTTGTGGATGCCGAAAATAAATATAAAAGATCGTAACAGTTTTAACAGTAAATGATTTATTTGATAATGGGCAAAATATATGATTTCAATCATGTATTTCTTAGGAGAACCATTATTTATACTTTTATTCACATTGTTTGGCAAAGATGTCTTTTAGAAATGAGAAACAAACAATGCACTTTATTTACAAGAGTAAGTTATGCAATCATTAATGTAAATTAGATTTACGTCTATGGGAATTGATAACGCTTTTTCAAAGAAATCATTTTAACTCCATGAACTGAACGTGTTTTACGAAATGAATCATTATCTTTAACACATCATTGCGACTTACTGAAGTTAGGTAGATGGTGATTAAATTAAGGACAAGAGTAACAGTACTAGCATACAATAACCAAATTAAACCTCATGGTGATTGTGGATATTTTATCATTTTAAAAGAATATTTGAAACGAACTTAGATTGGATATGTCCGTGCATTCTGGCGGAGCGATATCCAGGGAGAGGCTGAGTTTGAGATCCCAGATCATTATGTACTGCCATCTGCAGCACATAATTCTCATAAACCTTACATTCCACAGAGAGAGAGAGAGAGTAGTGTCTCTGATTACAAACGATTTTGAAAGGTAGGACAGGAGCTTCATGCTTCCGACACCCCAAAGACAAAGCAATCAAGAAATGGAAAGATAAAATATCAGAATAAAAGTAAATGTATGCCAGCAATGTTTATTGGACATCAATATAATTTTTATAATATAATTTTCAAATAATATTATTTTAAAGTTTGGAAATGGTCTAACCTCTTGCACAATAATCTGTTTTCAATTCTGAGTCATTTAACCAATCATAATGAATAATAACTTTTATTTATATTATTATGCTAATAAAATTTATATTTAAATTCGTTTCCCATATACGTATTAATTAAAGAATTAGCCCTCTGGGCGATGGTAAGAAAAAGTAGAATTTTATATTAGGTGTCACAATCTTATATAAAGGCAACTAAACAACAAAATAAAATAAGCATCCACAATAAAATACTTTTAGATATACAACCAGCCTAGCGAACAATTTCTATTTTAAATAAACAAATGAATATAATTTTACTAATGAATTGAATTAAAGTTGCGAGATTGATTGATACCGACATATTAAGTTGCGAGATTGATTGATACCGACATATTAGAGAAAATAATATATATATTGAACAAAATAAGTTGTATATATTTAATTGAGCCGCATAAAGTTATATAAACATAAACTAAGCATGAAAGCAAATGGATATTTAGAATTACATAAGTATTAATAAAGGATTATATAGAGAGAGTTTATGAGCAAAATCAGCAAAACATCATAAATGGATCTATGAATTAATTTAGCTACAAATTATAAATAACCCATGAATGTTCGTATTAAAGCAGCTCTAAATTACATGATTTTACCTAAGATATCAGCATAGCAGCAGGCAGGCAATTAGATAGTTCTACGTCATCTCATATGGCTGGTCAGCTGGAATTTTGACAGCTAGTAGACAGTCCTTCGAGAGGAGAAGAAAAAAGTGCTAGATTCCACTACTCACACTTCATCGTGTAGGAGTTGCAACCGGCTTCTTAAAGTTAAGGTCTTGAAATGCTGATGAAAATCTCAACTCACTGAAAGATAACTAAAAACCGAGAGTCTAAAAACTCAAAGTAAAACTAACTTCCTTTGTTCTGTGGTTCAATTTATAACATTTTAATACAGCCCAGAATGCAATTTCATATACCAACCTTATCTCTGTAATTTCTTTAAAAACAACATTTAATTAGAAACATGTTTTTATACAGATAAGGCTCGAAATACCATTTTTACCTATTTTAAATCATTCACCAACAACTGATAGACAACAACTGATAATCGATTTGTTTTTGATCTTAATTGCGATTGACAATTTTAATTAAAGGCAACACGCTGAATTTAAACAAAGATTATTTTAGCATTTTGAGCCTCCCCCATTTTTTTTTGTTGTCACATTAAATACACACATAAAAATAATCACAAATATATAAGCAAATATATTTTCCAGCAATAAACATAGCAATAAAATTATTGCTTTACTCATAATATATATACGCATCACTCAAACTACTGTTTCATTTTTGCTAAACAAAAATTAATTTTACTAATCTTTAGGATGACCTGGCATACAGTGTGTGAGTGAATAGCATATATGAATTGCAGACCCCTAGGAGATTAGTCTAGATGGTGAAACATGAAGCATCGATGATGATTAGACATCGATTGCTTCATTCTTTCCCACTTAAAATGACAAACAAAAAAAAATCAATAAAAAAAAATACCTTAGTTGGAGTCTACTATCATTTTGGTGAGAAAAACAACCCTTTTAAATATGGAGAAGAAAATCTTTCATTCAGCTTATTTTCTTTACTTTATTGCTGCTGATTATTATTATTATTTTTTTTATTCACAGAAATATTTGGTGTAGGTATTCAAACATGAGAACGTCCATTTGCAAAAAAATTTTTTTGTCTTTGTTTATCTATGGCTGCTGCTTCTTAGTTAGTTTTTTTTTTTAATACTATTTTCCTGGATCTGGAGGTATATAAGGTTTATAGGTATGTCTTTCTAGATATCTTGCGAAAATATCAAAAGCAGTCACAATATTGTGCTTTGGTATATTATTATAAATCAATCAATCAATAGTAGTCTGTCCAATAGACAGGTTCAGAGAGTAGTCACTAAATCAGTTCATCCATTCTTCCATTCCATTCTTCCATTCCATTCTTTTCCTTGCCCACTTCCTCAATTCCACATAACCCCTTCCATCTCGTATATCATCCAATAAATGTCAATCTATTACGTCCTTTCTTTTTATTTCCACTCACCATTCCTTCCAAAACATCTTTCATTAAACTATAATCTTTTCTTAGTATATGTCCAATCCAGTTTCTCTTTCTCTCTTTGATACTTTCAATCAATCTTCTTTTCTCATTAACTCTTTTCAAAACTTCTTCATTTGTTATTTTATTCACCCAACTGATTTTTTCCATTTTTCTCCATGTCCACATGTCAAAAGCTTCCAGTCGTTTCTTAATTCTATTACTCAATGTCCATGTCTCACAACCATACATTAATACACTCCACACATAACATTTAATTAATCTTTTCCTTAATTCTCCTTCCATAGGTCCACAAAATATCTTCTTTTTTTTAAAAAATGTCACCTTTGCCAATGCTATTCTTCTTTTAACTTCATCTTCACTTCTTTCATCCTCACTCAACCAACAACCCAAATATATAAATCCCTTCACCTGTTGCACCATGTCATCATGGATTCCAATTTGCAGTCTTTTTGCATCTCTCTCTATCCATAAACACTTAGTCTTTTCAATATTAATCTTCATTCCATATGCCATACATCCTTCTTCCAATATATTCAACATATTCTGAAGATCCTTTTCTTCCTCAGCAATAAGAGCCATATCATCTGCAAATCTTATACACTTTATTACTCTCCCTCCAACATTTGCTCCTCCACAGTCCAAATAATTATTTAGCATATCTTCTAAATAAATATTAAACAAAACAGATGACATACTACATCCTTGCCTAACTCCACTTTCTATATTCACTTCATCAGTCTCATTACATCCAAATCTAACTCTTATTCTTTACCCATTATACATATTCCATATCAATCTTTTTTCTTTCCAGAATACTCCTTTATCTCTTAAGATAGACATCAGTTTATTCCAGCTTACTCTATCAAATGCCTTTTCTAAATCTACAAAACATATACCAATTCCTTTATCTCTTTCAATATATCTTTCTGCAATTGTCCTAACAATACCAATAGCATCTCTTGTGCTTTTCCCTTTCTGAAAACCAAACTGTTCTTCAGCAATATAATAGTCAACCTTCCCATAAATCCTTTGAGTTAAAATCCTCAATAACACCTTAGAAACATGAGACAATACACTTATTGTCCTATACTCTTCACATTTAACAGCTTTCTTCTTTTTAGCAATTGGAATCACTATAGTTCTTAAAAAATCTTCAGGCCAAACTCCACTATTATATATCAAATTGCAAAGTCCAACTATTTCTTTCATAGTAAATTCTCCCATTTCTCTCAAAAATTCTATAGGTACTGCATCAAATCCAATAGCCTTACCATTCTTCATTTGTGCGATTGCCTTTCTTACTTCATCTGGCAGTATGTCCATACCTCTATCATCCATTGCAACATCTTCTTCATTTTCAAGTTCATAACTAATTAAATTATTTCTTCTCTACTAAACAGATACCGAATATATTCTTCCCATCTTTTTAATATATCATTACTATCGGTTAACCTTCTTCCATTCTTATCTGCAATCTCACTTGCTACCCATGTCTTTTTCTCCCAAGAAATACTTTGTATTCTATCAAATGCTAGATCATATCTTTTCATCTGCTGAAACCTTTCTATCTCTTTACATTCTTGCTCCAACCACTTTTCTTTTGCTAAATCTGTTTCTCTTCTTAATTCATTATTAAATTTCCTATATTTCTTTTGCCCTACCTCAGTATTTACATTCTTCCACCATCTCCGCACTTCCATCTTTTCCAACATACCTTCAGTTATCCAAGGTCTTTTAGCTTTTCTCGCATAAATAATACCTATTTCATTTTTTGCTATTTTCAAGAATCCCTCTTTAATTCTATTCCAACACTCATAAGAGCTGTTAATATAGTTCCCATCCTGAACAATTCTTTTAAATTCATTTTCACATATTAAACCAAATTTTCCTTTTTCCATTTGTCTCAATTTATCCAAGTCCCATCTTGTGTATCTTTTCCCTCTTTTAATTTTTTTTTAAACTTAACTTTAATTTAGCCATCACCAAATTATGATCAAAATCTATATCATCACCTGGCAAAGCATGTGAACCCTTAACAGCATTCTTATATCTATTCTGAATCAGTATATAATCAATTTGATAACGTTCTTTGTTACCTGGAGCTTTCCATGTATACAATCTTCTAATATGATTTTTAAAACAAGTGTTTGCAATGACAAACCTATTCTCTTTATAAAATTGTACAAGTCGACTACCCCTTTCATTTCTTTTTCCAATTCCATAATTTCCAACAATTTTCTCTTCCCTACCTTTCCCCACAACAGCATTCCAATCCCCCAATAGCAATATACATGCATTTTTTCCTTCACATTGAATACTTTCTTCTATCTTCTCATACATTTCATCAATTTCACTATCATCATGAGTACTAGTTGGCATATAAACTTGTATAATTACCAAATCCCTAGGAATTGCATTTATCTCATCACCATCAGTCTATCATTAATACCATCAACCTTTACAACACTATTCCATATTTTCTTCCTCACAGCAATGCCAACTCTATTAATTGACCTATCACCACCGGAATAAAACAACTTTACATCTCCACTACTTACTTCTCCACATCCCTCCCACCTCACTTCACTTAATCCCATTACATCAATATTATTCAAATGCAACTCTCTTTTTAAATTCTCCAATTCCCCACCTTTCCTCAAAGATCTAACCTTCCACGTTCCAATTCTCAGTGTATCCCCTCTCAATGAATTATATTTATGAGGATTTCGCAGGTTGATGACCTGAGTAGCCTCATGTCCACTCCTGCCAGGCAAGACACCAAAGTTATTCTTAACTAAGGTCTCAACACCAAACATAATGATTCCTGTAGACATACTCATAATAAAACAAGGGAATTATAAGACAAAGTGGTTTCCCGTTGCCTTCTTTGCCCAGCAATAACCTCTATAATAAGCTTAGTGCACTAGCCAAATTCCATAAAATGAAAATCCAACTACCGCTTCCTCCTCATCGTTGTCACCTCTAGTGATCTTCCGCTGACTTGGAAGAAATGCTGTTGCTGAACCAGCACCCAGCAGGGTGTTGACTTATTTAATGGTGGTCAACACTCACCATTATACATCCACCATCATAGGAATTGTGGCACTTTATATAAGTAAACACGCCACTGTCTCCTTCACCACTTCCTGATGGTGAATGTTGTCCCATTGTCAGCTACTGCTTATTTACAGTACTCTGCTTATTCACAGCTAACCTTCATATCTGAAGGCCATGCCCCTATCCGCAACCTGGGGACGCTCTGGGTGGCATGGGACCCATGCCTTATGCCCAGTATATTATTATATTTTATTAAAAGTATCTTGCTTTAAAAGAATTTCTCTAATTTTCTGTGATCTAATGGCATCCATTATAACATATTCACTTTGGAAGTTGAGAAGTTTTTCTCCATCTTTTATGAAACTATTTTTTTTCAACATATGTCCATGCTTTAAAACAAAGTTTATCATTTCTGTTTAAAGAGTTCAGCTCCTCATCAATTTTGTTCTGATCATATTTCATAAATAAATAATTATGGAATTTATTAAAATGGGCAGTATTGTACACAACTAACGATCTGTCCACTTTCTTCATTTTCATATCAAGAGGCCATTCAGCGTCATTTCTAAACTTTAACTTTGATGTTTTCATTAATCCTTCATCATCACTTTTTCCCAGAACATGTTTGTAATTATTATGAAAATATAACTCAGAGTTATCACTTATGATTTCAGAAGATTTATCCAAAACAGTATGTATTGTTCTATTGGTATTTTTCATCATCGATACAGCCACTCCATTAGAGGGTGGTAAACTGATATAATCACTTTGAGATGGACTGGCTTGCAGTAGATTTGAAACCACCATTTCCTCAGTACTTTCTTCATCCTTAGCTAAATTTGCTCACTTAATTGTGTTGGTGACTATTTCTGGTGATTCTGCATCTATTTTCCTTTTGTCATTATGGTAATCTAGTTCCTGGTCTGACTTTAGGTCCCTTGTGGCTTGTGGTAATTTGATTTCTGTCTCTTCATTTACTACTGGTTTCATGCTTCTTTTGAGCTGACTTATTTCTTGTTTCAGATCTTCTATGGCTTTTATTTTTTATTTTGGATTATGGCCATCCTTTCTTTCCAGTATCTTCAGTCTTTCTCTCATTTCTTGGATGAAATCGATTATTTCTGCTGACCTGGCTTCATGAGGCTTTCTCTCCTGGTGGGCTTTGGTTACATCAATAGTCTCACTTTGCTTGGTTACAGATATATCTTTGAAACCATCAGCTTGTATGTCCTGAGTGAAAGTAAGATCGATATTTGATTTTCATCCTTTTAATTTATCAAGATCTCTTCTAAACTCTTTCATCATTTCCATAAATTCTGCATCTTTTTCTGCTTGGTCTCTTTCGTGTTTCATCATTTGTTCTGCTCGGTCTTGATTTTGTTTCATCATTTCTTGCATGAATTGCAAGATCTGCTTTTTTTGCTCTGGCGTCATTGCTCTTATGTTTTCTTCTTAATTCACTTTTATTTTGCTTTTGAAAGATAGTCAGTTTTAAATGTTTCTGTGAAATATATTTTAATATTTTGATTTAAACTTTTCTTTTTTTTTGTTTAACATATAGTCACTTATTATTATTTGAAAAATAAGGCTTGTTTCTTTCTTCCTTTAGTTTGCTTTAAATGTATTGTCACTTCTAATTATTTGAAAAAAATAAGGCTTGTTTCTTTCTTCTTTTTATTTTATACAGGATATACACCTCTCTCCCTCCTCTCTTCAACTGTTTTCATTTTGCCATCTTTTTCTGTTGCTGCTGACTGCTGCTGATAACAGAAAAAAAATTGATCATAACATGTATGTGTATGATCTATTGAAATTCAACTGCATTGCTGCTTGACTTTTGGTTGTTTTTCTGCACCTATAATAGACTCTTACAAAAAAAAGATTAGTGATTTGTTTCAGCAATATCATATATGTTTGCCCATTAGTGGAAAATAATTAAACTCTCTCTCAACCCCTAACATCACGGTTTGAACTCATTTTGACACATAGTTTATTATATTACTGTTGGCACATTTATGTAATGGTGACAGCCAACAGGATATAACAAAAAACAATTCCAAATACTTCTGGGCTACTCAACTAGTAAATATAACTAAGTATTTGTTACACATTATAAACTCTATTACATATATAATGTAAAGAAAATGAATGAAACATGAAGTGCACCTTGTTACAATTTCAAGGTTTATAACTTATGGCTGAAGTACATGAGTTTTATTTGCAAAACATTTTTATTTTTGCATAAGAAACACATTTTATATGTTTATAAAACCAGATACAGAAAAAAATCACTTATTGGGTGAAATGCATGGGTTTTACTTGCAAAACATTTTTATTTCCTGTATATAACATAAGAAACACATTTTATATGGTTATAAAACCAGATACAAAAAAAAAATCACTTATGGTTGTAACACATGGGTATCAAAATTCTTTTCCTTTTAAAAACAAGATTTTTACATTTGTGGCTGTAAACATTGAATACAATATTTCTCTATAGTTGCACAACCAGATACAAAAAAAAAATTACATTTATGGTTGCAATGCATGGACATTGGTTTTTATTTACAATTTTCACATTTTATGTATATAAAATCAGAAAACAAACTCAGGTAGGAAGGAAATGTACATATCTATCATCAATGATCTCTTACAACCTTTTTTTTAAAACATACATATAAACAGAATTCAGTACTCAGGGTATGTGGGAGTTTATATCGAAGCCCCACTTGGGATACCAAGCCCGAAAAAAAAAATCCACTGTACCAGTCAAAATAGTATGCTCTCTTAACAAGATTTAAATCCTAAGCAAAAGTACCTCAAATCCGGTCATGCTCAAGATACACAGGTCTGGAGCAATCCTGAATTCTAACCTATTTACCTATTCTTTAAATATCTGACCCAATAAACAACAATTCTGATGACACAGTAAAATTATTTTAAATCCATGCCCATAAGGAAGGTGGTAGAGCATAAGATCAGATTGATGATGATGATCGAGGTTGGAGTAGCCCAGGAATTACAGTTGTGACAGTTATATTTATTAATGCTAAGCTCTTAGCTAAAGAAAATAGTTCTAAATATTAACTAGAAACCAATAATTCAACGACAAACCAGGATTTACATGAAATAGATATATTTAATAAATATTAAACGAACGCATATATATATTACAAAAGGTTAAGAAAACGTATGTATATTTTACCAAATAGTTACACGCATGGAACAATATTATTTATTTACATGACTTGGGGATTTGTTGTATAAAATCCCCTCTATCTCTCATTTAATAAATATAATTTTAGAGATACAATTTTATAGTGTTTTAGAACTTGTGCAGAGTTGATAAACTATTTCAAGAAAACTTTTGCTAAGGAGTGTTGTGGATGCCGAAATTAAATATAAAAGATCGTGACAGTTTTAACAGTAAATGATTTATTTGATAACGGGCAAAATATATGATTTCAATCAGATATTTCTTAGGAGAACTATTATTTATACTTTTATTCGCATTGTTTGGCAAAGACGTCTTTTAAAAATGAGAAACAAACAATGCGCTTTATTTATGAGAGTAAGTTATGCAAGCATTAATGTAAATTAGATTTACGTCTATGGGATCGATAACACTTTTTCAAAGAAATCATTTTAACTCCATGAACTGAACGTATTTTACGAAATGAATCATTATCGTTAACACATCATTACGACTTACTGAAGTTAGGTAGATGGTGATTAAATTAAGGACAAGAATAATGGTACTAGCATATGATAACAAAATAAAACCTCATGGCGATTGTGGATATTTTATCATTTTAAAAGAATATTTGAAATGAACTTAGATTGGATATGTCCGTGCATTCTGGCGAAGCGATATCAAGGGAGAGGCTGAGTTTGAGATCCCAGGTCATTATGTACTGCCATCCACAGCACATAATCCTCATAAATCTTACGTTCCACAGAGAGAGTAGTGTCTCTGATTACGAAGGATTTTGAAAGGTAGGATGGGAGCTTCATGCTTCTGACGCCCCAAAGACAAAGCAATCGAGAAATGGAAAGATAAAATATCAGAATAGAAGAAAATGTATATGCCAGCAACGTTTATTGGACATCAATATAATTTTTTATAATATAATTTTCAAATAATATTATTTTAAAGTTTGGAAATGGTCTAACCTCTTGCACAATAATCTGTTTTCAATTCTGAGTCATTTAACCAATCATAATGAATAATACCTTTTATTTATATTATTAAGCTAATAAAATTTATATTTAAATTCGATTCCCATATACGTATTAATTAAAGAATTAGCCCTCTGGGCGATGGTAAGAAAAGGTAGAATTTTATATTAGGTGTCACAATCTTTTATAAAGGCAACTAAACAACAAAATAAAATAAGCATCCACAATAAAATACTTTTAGGTATAAAACCAACCTAGCGAATGATTTCTATTTTAAATAAACAAATGAATATAATTTTACTAATGAATTTAATTAAAGTCCCGAGATTGATTGATACCGACATATTAAAGAAAATAATAAATATTAAACAAAATAAGTTGTATATATTTAATTGAGCTGCATAAAGTTATATAAACATAAATTAAGCATGATAGCAAATGGATATTTAGAATTACATAAGTATTAATAAAGGATTATAGAAAGAGTTTATAAGCAAAACCAGCAAAACATCATAAATGGATCTATGAATTAATTTAGCTACAAATTATAAATAACCAAGGCAGCTCCAAATTACATGATTTTACCTAAGATATCAGCATAGCAGCAGGCAGGCAGGTAGATAGTTCTACATCATCTCATATGGACAGTCATCTGGAATTTTGATGGCTGGTAGTCCTTTGAGAGGAGAAGAAAAAGGTGCTAGATTCCACTACTTATGCTTCATCGTGCAGGACTTGCACCGGCTTCTTAAAGTTAAGGTCTTGAAACGCTGATGAAAATCTCAACTCACTGAAAGATAACTAAAAACTGAAAGTCTAAAAACTCAAAGTAAAACTAACTTCCTTTGTTGTGTTGTTCCTTTTATAATATTTTAATACTGCCCAGAATGCAATTTCATATACCAACCTTATCTCTGTAATCCCTTTAAAACAACATTTAATTAGCAACATGTTTTTATACTGATAAGGATCGAAATACCATTTTTACCTATTTTAAATCATTCAACAACAACTGATAGACAACAACTGATAAACGATTTGTTTTCGATCCTAATTGCGATTGAAAATTTTAATTAAAAGCAACAAGCTGAATTTAAACAAAGATTATTTTAGCATTTCGAGCCTCCCCCACTCTTCTTTGCTGTCACATTAAATACACACATAAAAATAATCACAAATATATAAGCAAATATATTTTCCAGCAATAAACATAGCAATAAAATTATTGCTTTAGTCATAATATATATACGCATCACTCAAACTACTGTTTCATTTTTGCTAAACAAAAATTAATTTTACTAATCTTTAGAATGACCCGGCATACAGTGTGTGAGTGAATAGCATATATCTATAGCAATGTCTGAATTGCAGACCCCTAGGAGATTAGTCTAGATGGTGAAACATGAAGCATCGATGATGATTAGACATCAATTGCTTCAATATGTATACATAATTTTATCATAACATTGATTGCTTTGTATCCACTCTAATGTGTAAATAAAGTTTTAATTTTGAAAGTAAAATTAATCATAATTATTTTTTATTTATTATCATAGCTTAACGAATTGCTAAGTTGTTATTAATTGTATAATTTTACATGCACTATTACATTTATTGTCATGATACACATTTTCAAAACTGTAGTAAGATATTTTGGATAATAATAGCAATGAAACTTCAAGCTATCAGCAATCTCAGCATGGAGTCAAAGCAATCTCCTTTAACAATAAAAGTGATATCATGCTTATCAATGGTCTTATATGTTTGTACAGACACTAAAGAATGAAAGTTGATCAAGGAGTGTGAGAGTAATAATGCAAAGATATTTATACAAACATCATTAATCAGGCAAATGTAACCTGTTCTGAAAACAGACTAATAAATAGTTAATTATAACTTCCATATTCTGAAATCAGACTAATAAATAATCATTTATAACTTCCAAATTTCATATACAGTATATACTTTCTAAGGCAATAAAACAATTACTCAAGACTTTAATAGATTTATAAATGTAGATGATAATAAATTATTAAGCTATCAACAATCTAAGTCTGTAGATAAGGCACCCTCCTTTAATAATAAGTGGTACCACTTATATTCATGGTTCTATATGTTTATATAGTTACTAAATATTGCAAGTCAACCAAGTAGTATGAGATCAATAATGCAAAAAAGTTTAACCAAACCTCATTAATCAGACACATAGAACTTGTTATGAAAAGAGTAATAAATAGTCATTTAATACTAGTACGGAAATACACAAATTTTTCACTTCATCAAGCAATATTTAATAACAAAATAAAAATAATTATAATAAAAACAATATTTTTCATATTATAATTATAGAGATATTTCTAATATATTATTTTATTACTATATTTTAACTTTTCTGACCATTAAATAAGCATGCTTTTTAATTACATTACTTAAATTTAATATTTCTAATATTTCACTTTTATAGTTTGAAACATGTGATATGGCTTTTTGAGTTTTATTTTTTTGCTTTTAATGAAATAGTAGAAATGTGCAAAACTGTATAGAAAAACAAATATTGATCACAACTAATTCAATAGTATTATTAAAAAGAAAGAGATATTAACAATACTATGCATTTTAAATTTGATTATTGTTAAATTATTTGAACTGTAAATAAATCTAGTTTAGCACATATAGTTTAGTAAGTTTTTAATTGCATTAAGAATGCATAACATAATACCTGTGTGTATATAAAATTATATATGTATGCTTATATTTAATATTAATAAGTTGACTTTTAAAATATAGTAAATGTAAATACTGGAAATTATAGTAATGATGCATAGAAATAATAATAATAATAATAATAATAATAATAATAATAATAATAATAATAATAATAATAATAATAATAATAATAATAATAATAA
Source organism: Epiperipatus broadwayi (assembly GCA_028023455.1). Lineage (NCBI taxonomy): Eukaryota > Metazoa > Onychophora > Udeonychophora > Euonychophora > Peripatidae > Epiperipatus > Epiperipatus broadwayi. Next base: position 99,594 of record JAQFVV010013452.1, on the reverse strand, counting down.
TAATAATAATAATAATAATAATAATAATAATAATAATAATAATAATAATAATAATAATAATAATAATAATAATAATAATAATAATAATAATAATAATAATAATAATAATAATAATAATAATAATAATGTACAATTTATAAAGAATTAGTTCTGATTATTTAGGTTGCAATCCCTATTGACTGAAATTATATGGATGAAACATAGATGTTATGTGATTTTCCAGAAACAGTATACACTAGGGTTTCGTTTTATGCGGATTTATTTAACACGATTTTGAAGTTATGCGATACATGTTTCTTCTTAATATTTTTGTATGTAGTTTTCTTTTATGCATTAACACTGTATTAGAGTGGAAGTCGAACTCCAATAATGCACTATTACTTCAAATAATAAATTTTACGCACTTACGTCATATTTAAAGTAATAGCACATTATTGGAATTTGACTTTCATCTTAATAATTTCAATATTTCAGTGCTTGATAATAGTAAGATTTTATGCAATAATGAAATTAAAATCATGATTTCCACATTTTATATACACACATTAAATTTTACAAGATTATAATGTAAATTTGTTCAAACATTGTGCATGTTAATTTTTCATTTTAAATCACATTCTGTTTTTGCTTTTTAAAAAAGAATGTAATCAATTATTAATCATTTAGTGTCCGCAAGTTTATTTTTAAAAGGTGAGTAATAGCAGTGGGCACAATTAAATTTGACAATTAAAAATTAAAATCTGATTTTTAATTGTAATTAACAATTTAAAAATTATGTAAGGCGACCTGAAGTTAATGTGATGTGAAAGGAAATTTGATTTTTAAACGGAATTGAAAATTAAAAAAATAAAGACGAAAATAAGAATTTAATTTTTAGTTGTTAGATTAATTACTAATTACATTGTCACCAGAAAACCATTAACACAACATGAGAGTGAAGTTGGTACTAGTTGTATTTCCTCTTGTGAAGAATCTGATTTTTTATCAGTTTGCAAACGAACCTGTTTATCAGCAAATAGTGATAATAATTAAAACATATATAAAAAAATTTAAATTACTGTAAATTATGCATAAAAATATATTCTTTTGAATAAAATTAGGTAAAAAAAAGTTTGTCTTGTATCAATTTTTTTCAAATTTGAAATTTTTTATTAGTCATATTTTATTTCCTTATTTTTTTTTGCATGAATTTTAAAGTAATTTTATGTTGGTGCTTTGCTTTTATGCGATTTTTGAAAAATCACAGTCCATATTCCCCATTTTCAAGGTAAGTTACATCTATTTTTGTGTGATTTCTTTTGTGCATGTTTTCTGAGGAACCTATCTACTGCGTAAAATGAGACCCAGGTGTATTTCATTACTGGCATATTGTCTAATTATTATAGAGACATTAAATTGATTTATAAGGATTGCCAATTCATTTCTTCTATTTCTATTGTGTCTTTTTATGTCATATTCTTATGTGATTTGAATTAAAACTAAATTTATATTCTAATATTTTTTTATGATTAAAGAAAACTAAAGCTATTAAAATGATCATTTATTATATTTTTTAGTATAATTATAGAATAGCTCGTATTTATTTATTATGTTTTATAAAGAGCACATTGATTTAAGTAAGCATGTTTTTTCACATCCACCTCTATTTTGATAACTAATAATGATATAGTATTTCTGGAATTATTGATTGATTTGTTTACATTTGGAGACATTATTCAGTAAGTGGAGAATCTCTAGTCTAATGAATAATTAATAAAAATTATGACGCATTACACATTTCACGAAATATTTTTCAGTAAATGTAAATTATTATTTTGAAATGACATGAATATCAATTTTTTATTATTTATAGAATTTACCTTCTATTATAATTTATGTTTATAAGTTCATGATATAACAGTTCAATATTTGACATTATTCCACTTTATAAATGCATATCTTTCATTGCGATGTAAAAATGATTTGAAACTAGCAAATTTATGTTTGAACAATGTACCAATACTGAAATGCACACTTCTTGCATAAATCATGTGGAATTTGTTTTTTATTTACATGAGTTAAGAGGATAAGTATTACAATTTAACTAATTGAAAGTACTTCTGTATAAACTATTATTTATTTGTATAAACATTGTAAGAAAAAAATTGCACACACATGTATATATATAAATTAGATCATTAATGCTTTTCTGTTCTAAAAAAAAAGAACAATTAAAGGGGATAAAAAGCTATATATTTTCTATAAATATTTATGATTAATAGTTAAAATATATTGCATAAAATTGCACAAAAATAATATAAAATAACAATTTAATCTATTATTAAAAATAATTTTATTACATTTTTCTACACGGAATATACACCTCATCCTCAGTTAAAAACAATCTACTTTATAAACTTGTTATATAAATAACTTTTTCAGATATTTCGTATGTTTATATTTTAAACAGTTTTTTTTAGCAATCGATGATTACGTTTAAATAAATGTACATAAATTGAAGTGATATCTAATCTCCAAAATACTATCTACATTATTTTACCAAAGAAGCAAGAAACTATTTGAGACAAAACTTGAAAAATTTAATCCTAACATCAGTTTATTTATATTTTTTATGTAGTTACATTTTATTTATAATTTATAATTAAAATTCAATTTGGTACTTTTGTTTAATTAGCTCTTATGTGTAGTCAACAATAGGTGCACTTATTTAAACAGAATCTCAACAGATTATTAATTTGTATGGAAACATAATAGATAAAATGAATTATTTTAATTAAACTTGGATGAAGATTATTTATATAAAAAAGTTAATACTAAAATAAAATATATACATATACTGGGGGGGGGGGTGTTTTAAATACATTGATTTTATTAGCGTTTACATATAGATATTAATTAAATAACAATATAAAGACATCAGATCCCATAATTAAATATGAAAAGATGTATTTTAAAAATTTTATTTTATTTATTTTAATAAATAATATGAAGAAATTAATAGATATTGTATTTAGGATAATGGCCATTAGTTCCTTTATTAAATTCTTCAACTTTGTCATTAAAAGGTTAGATTATATAAGTATTACTTGTAATTGTAATTTGTGTTTTTAGTCAGTTGAAAAAATTAAAAATTGTCAAATTTTATTTTTAAAACAAATAAATGTAAAATCCAGTAGAAGTCCTCTCTCAGCTGTAAATATTTCAGTAACAGCTATAGAGATCATATTTTCGGAGGTTTGATTTTAAAAAAAATGTTTGGTATTACAAGCCATAATTTTTTGTTTATTTGAAAAGATACGTGATTGAACATTCAAAAATAAATCTTAATTTCAGACAAGTTTTACTAGTGAAGCTATATCTGAATTAAAGATATGTACTTAACAGCTTTTTGTATATTTGAAGACAGAGTAACTTATCTTCTGATGCCTTGTAGAAAGTTATGTGACTGAACTGATGCCACTGCAAAAGAAAGGACTAGAGCATGTGCTAACAGTATTTTTCATAGTAATATTTAATAGTATATTTACATTATTATTGTATTTTATTGCAACAGGATTATAGCTTTTATCAATAAAATATACTAATGGTAAGAAAGTTGGTTTTAGAGTATTTGCATCATAAGCCTGTGAAGTACCATCCAGTTTTTGAAATAGGTTGTTTTTTTAAAAAAATATTTGAGATGTAACTAATAGATAAGGAAAATAAGTTCACTTGTGATTTAAGTGAATTAATAAATAACACTGGATAAAGTTATTTAATTATTGGTGACAGAAAACTATATTTTGTCACAAAATGTTTTTTTTTTTGTTACTTTAGATGAAAAGTTGAGCACATTGACTCTTTTAAATTATAAATAAAATATGCATTATAAAAATTGTCCAAAGTTTTCATATTATTTTTATGTGCAGGGTTCGAACTCAGACTTTCACATGACCCATCACTCTCAGTGCCATCTCATATTGCTGGCCCACCTGATCACACACATGTTGAAAAGATAAATAAATCACCAATATACGTATTTCATGCTAAACCAGCAATCATCAGTTGGTCTAAATTACTATCCTCACACATATATATAATCAGTACTCAGCTTTATATTAAGATAGCCAATATTTATACTTTAAAAGGATAGTTTTCAAACTATTCCAACTCACAACTCTTTAGCCTTCCATTTCATTGAAAATCTGATGATGGAATGTTCAAAGCCCTTGATAGTGCCAAGGTTGTCATCCTACCTATGAGGGGTCAGAATGACTAATATATATATATATATATATATATATATATATATAATTATAATTGAAATAATATTTTTAACGGTTTACAAACAATTACAAACAATCTTTAAATCTGCAGAAGTACTTTCGGTTACTTTCTAACCTGCCTCAACTGCAAATTTAATGTCAGTTGAGGCAGGTTAGAAAGTAACCAAAAGTACTTCTGCAGATTTAAAGATTGTTTGTAATTGTTTGTAAACCGTTAAAAAGATTATTTCAATTATAATTACAATATTGTTTTTAATTAACGGATATTTTATTTATTTTACATATATATATATATGTTAATTTTAATATTTTCATGGATAAAAAATGTCATATTATTATTACTATTTGTGGAATATTCCATGTAGTCAAAAAGCTAAATGCTTACGTTTCAGTACAATATCAAGTACCTTCCTCAGAGCGTCCTCTTTCTCAAATCACAAGAATGTGCGCTTGAGATTTAAAATCGTTTTTATTGTTTTCTTTCTCCTCATATTATAAATGTAATTAAATAACACAGCTTACATATTTCATAATCTGTATTAAAATGGACATCTATAAAATAAATTATCATTTATTACACATGTATTATTTTTGAATATTATATTTAAAATATTTTGAAAATATTATTTGCATACAGCTTTAATAATTGCACATAGTAATCAATACAATATTTAAGAATTAATCATTTAAAATAATTAATATCAGCATAATATTTATATAAAAAAAAGAGAACTATTAAATAATTTGTTGTTTTCTAAAAAAAATTTTTTAAATGTCTAAAACTCAATCATTAAATAAGCTCTGATATATTGAATATGAGAAGTATCAGATTGAGATTTGATTCAGGATTCTTTAGTGCATATGTTCATCACTTTATTATTGTACATTAAATCACATAAATTAAATAATTATTATTGTAACTAAAGCTTATGAACCTGTCATAGTAAACAAAAACCCACATAATTAATGAATGTTGAAATTAGAAATTTTTCTGTAAATGTTTTTAAAAATGTTTACTAAAACTTTTGACAGTTTTTACTTAACAAATAATAACTATGAAAAATGTATCATTAGTAAAGCAATAGCATTTTCTTGAGGATTAAAATGCATAGAGAAATTGCAAATGACAATAAGTGTCTTTAAGCCAATAAACACCACATGTCCACCACTTCTTATCCTAATATCTAGATGTAGTACTCTCAGATTGAAGGCTCCTCACTGACGAAGTCACAAGCCAGAAACTAGTCTGGGTATATTGGATAAGTAGGCCCTAGATGAGGATTTTATGCATAAGCCTTCTGGCATCCATTGATTACTATAGCTTGCTGTGTGTGGCAAAACATATAGCGAGTTTTGCCTGTTTTAATAAATGTCTTTGTAAGTAATTAATAAGGTTGTTAAGGGTGACAGTTTCTATTATCAGATTTTGGTTTCACATCTGGCTTTTTTTAATGAGTTGCATATATTAAAATTCTATATAATAAATGTCCCAACTCCTCACTGAAGAGACCCATAGGTCAAAACCAGTCTGGGGATGTGGACAATCTAAGATAAAGATGATTTGAATGCCTTCTCTTGTAGTAGCATTTATCATAATAAAAAAGCTTGTTTAGAGCGTTAGCATGCTCTTAAGTTTATATATAATAAATAGAAATTCACAATTAATATGATACAAATAAAACTACTGAATTAAAATTTGATATTACTATTAGGATTAATATAAAACAATATTGTTTGAAAGTAATCTAAATTCAAACAGTATAAAAAGTGATATTTATCAATATTATTTCATCGCTATTTTTTTAAAAAAATTCACCTAATTTAAATAGCTATAATTCCCTATTAAATTTTCTTTTCATTTGTAGGTTGTCCTTAACTGTCAATCATCTGTTTTAAAAGTAAGTTTCTTAAATTTCAATTGCAAAAGTAGTAGTATGCTAATGTTTCAACATTTCTTCTCCTTTAAAATATTTATATATAAGACAACTTATCATTTCATCATTATTTATATTTTCAGATATTTATTAAACAAAACACACTTTTTAAAATGAATTTATTCAAAACATTTTCATTTTATGTCATTTTAATAATATAGTTAGTGTAAATATACAATACAGAATGTTTCTGATTTTATACAAAGCAAAAATATCTCAACTTGAATGTAATTTAATTTGATTGTAATTTCCTTTTTTGATATATATGTACAAATAAAAATTATAATCTTGTTCTGAGAATATATGCATAAAATCAAATTTTAAACATTTTTTGATTAATTTATAATCTATTTATTTGAAGATATAAAACTAAAGTAAATCTTTAGGGGAAGTAATTACTATTTAATATAAATAGAAAAGTGAAAACAGTTTTTGAAATATATTACTGGGTGTCAAAGACCATTTTAACAACAACCAATAGAGACAAAATAAAGAAAAAAGTGTTTTCATTATTTACAGTTGTCAGAAATTTTTAATACTTTCTCATCTATTTTACATTCTTCTTAAAAACAGCTTGATTCATTTTACTGACCAATAATTAGATGCATATCTATATTCTTATGAGTTAGCTAGTTTGTAAAATAAATTTAATTTTAAATGTCCAATAAGTTTTCATTCTTTATCAGACCAAAATACAAAATGAAGATTGTGTGCAGAGAAAATAGATGTGCCAACAGAGAGGCTAGGGTTGTTATTTATTCATCATCATTTATGCTCATTCAAAAATGTTTATGATCATTTTAACTGTAAAACAAAAATAAAAAGACAAATAATAGACCTTTAAAGTGTGTTTTGAAAACAAAGAAAGAATAAAAAATAATAAGTATCAGAATTCTTATGTAACCATCAAATGGTGTGTTAAGTCATATAAAGTTTAATATTGTAAGTAATAGATTAGATATGTAAAACATGGATCTTTAGCTTTCATATCAATCATTCTTCCTCTATATTAAATAAATTTGTGTGATGTGGCAAAATAAAAAAAAAGTGTTTTCACAAACATGCTATGATGTCATAGTTAAGACAGGCAATTGACCAATCAAAAGAGAGATGCATTACATACAAACTCTATATTAATCTAAGAAATAAAGATAACAATGTACATTAAAAGACTAAAAACAAAACAGCAACATTAAAAGTTTTTTTTACTAAGACAAACCAATTATTCCTCACTATGTATTTACATATATATATATATATATATATATATATATATATATATATATATATATATATATATATATATATATATATATATATATAAACACCTTTCAATACTTTATTACAGGACAAAAGTCACAGGTACCCAAATATGAATGGTGAAAGAGAAGACATTACTCACAAAAATAAGGGAAAGAGTTACCTCCTTATTTTGCTTTGTTAATAAAAATAGCTGAATACTCTGTTACCATCAATAATTGACATATTGATATATGTTTAGTTTATTTATACAATATATGATTAACTTTCTTTGAATTTTGTTAATTGCAACTCTGAACAGGGACCCAACCATCCAATAATTCACATTTGTAGCACTTTTGTTTCATTTTTATATGTAACATACCAAACATTATGAATGATGGAGTCATATAGCATTGTTATTGGTATCACTCTAATTTTTAATAGTATGGCATATGTTGTATTAGTGGTTATTTGCAAACAAGTTTGACTATTTTAAAAATAGAAAAAAATTATGAATATAGCATGACCATTCAAAACAGTTTTTTGAAATTCAAACATGATCATCATACATTATATATATGCTAGTATTTAATTTGTTTATTTGATATTATGTGTACTATTTTATATAACTCTTTTGCAAAAACTCTTCAAAACCTTTCAAAATAGTATGTTTCTGTTTTATCATAAATCATATCCTTCCAATGAAACCATGTCAAAATTCATCATGAAGAAGATATTTCAGAAGTCACAATTGACTTATGAAATTGCTATATAATTTTCAGAATTTTAAGAGGCAACCTTAAATAAAAATTTTCTCCAGCACTAATGTACTAATGAAAAGACATCATATATACTTCATAATTAATATTAGTTAAATCATATATATAAATCAATATACCAAATTTCTTTTTAAAACTTGATTTTTATATGACTATTATAAAAATATAACTACAGATCAACTATTTTGTAATGTAGACTTTTTCAAGAAAAACTGGAAAATAAAAATGCAAATATATAATAATAGATATAAGTATCACATATTTCAAACAAATCCACAAATTAAAAGAACTACATTATAAAATATTTGAAATGTTGGTATGAAATTTTATTTTTATAATAATCATATAAAAATCAAGTTTAAAAAAGAAGTTTGGTGTATTTATTTATATATTTTGAAAGTTATAAACTATTTTTGAAACGAAAATTGTGTAGATAATATTTTAAATTCATTAGTTAAATAGTCCAACATACCATGAATTTAGTTAAAATAATTATGTCACTTTGATGAAATGTCTCTCTTTCATTTTGAAAAATTTGGAAGCTATTAATGGCTTTTTTTAAATTTGTAAAATGCTAGTTTTCAGCACTGTTTCTTAATGCCAAAAGCTTTTGTACTTTATATACTTGTACACATTTGTGTAAGTAGAGTAAATTCAAACTTATTTTTCTTATATAAAATAAGCAAATATTTTATCTAGCACCATGCTTGCAATTATATTTCATTCCAATATCAGCCTTTCAAGCTAATTGAGCACGCACCTTTGAGAGTGTTAAATAAATGAATACTCTCCTCTTCAATCCAAGATATAGTATTTATGCAGGAATAAAAATAATCCCTCTTATTCCTACAACTCAAATTCTTTTATATGAGCAAATCTGAAGAACTGTTGAAGAGAACGTGAGTAGATTCTCACTTTAAATTACTATTTACGATGTTTTTTGACTGAATGATGTTGGTGTAATTACTTAGAATTTACTAAATGTCATTCTTACTGAAAACAGTTCTTCAGATTTGCTCATATAAAAGAATTTGAGTCGTAGGAATAAGAGGGATTTTTTTTATTCCTGCGTAAATACTATATCTTGGATTGAAGAGGAGAGTATTCATTTATTTAACACTCTCAAAGGCGTGTGCTCAATTAGCTTGAAAGGCTGATATTGGAATGAAATATAATTGCAAGCATGGTGCTAGATAAAATATTTGCTTATTTACTCATAATTAAGTTTCAGTAAGAATAACATTTAGTAAATTCTACGTAATTACACCGACGTCATTCAGTCAAAAAACATCGTAAATAGTAATTTAAAGTGAGAATCTACTCACGCTCTCTTCAACAGTTCTTCAGATTTGCTCATATAAAAGAATTTGAGTTGTAGGAATAAGAGGGATTCTTTTTATTCCTGCATAAATACTATATCTTGGATTGAAGAGGAGAGTATTCATTTATTTAACACTCTCAAAGGTGCGTGCTCAATTAGCTTGAAAGGCTGATATTGGAATGACTTATATAAAATAGTAAAAATGTAATTGTGCAGACATTCAATGATATTGTGACTATTCACAGATGACTCTACATCAAAAAGTGTGTAATGATTTGGTTACATTCCAATGCTAGTGATTAATAAGAGAAAAATAAGCAAGTTATAAAATAAAAATGAGAAGAAATGCCCTGAGGTAAAACTATCTAACTTCTGATTAATCAAAACTATATTTCTTAGCACATCAAATGATACTTTTGTTCAGATGCTTCACAGCGATTATATAAAGACAATACTTACATATAAAGTTATTATCTGATACTTGTCAACTCTACTACTGATTTAATTTCAGCACTAAATATTTAAAGAAACAAATCCACAGATTGGGCACAACATTTTTATCAAAAGCAACTCTATTCATTTGATAAAACTGACCTCTTAATTTCTGATAAAATAAGAGTTGCTCTGTGTTCTAGTGATGTCTATAGTAAGCTTGAGTAAATCATTATATATTAAATGTTAATGGATTTAAATTCTTATTCCCAGATTAATTTCTGTATTTTGTATTTATCATTGAAACTTGGGATTCAAACCTGATAATAATGCAGTTGTGCATTGTTTACCCCAATGTTACCATAGATGACATTAAAGTAGAGAGCTGTTTTTGCTTTAACATATTTTGTATAAGCTAATTAATTAAGTAATTTATTGTTGATGTCTATAATTACAATACAAAACACATGCTTGTATTCATTTCCATTTACATTGATAAAGTCAACTTCCACAAAAGTCTTTGTTCAGAAATCTATTTCCCCTAAGTTCTTTTAATAGTATATTTAGTTTTTGATCTTATCTTTTAAAAAATGATAAGGCTTTGTTGTTTCTTCATTAAATTATTGTTATCTATTTTACTGTTACCACCCTTTTGATTTTCTAATAATTTTATAAACACTTCAAATCTAGTCAATAGTACTTCTATGAATTAACATGTATTTTTTATTATTATTACACTAGCAGAGTTTTGGTGTAATGGTCAACACATGTGTTTTAAGTTAGCAATCTAAATATTTAATGTTCTTCAATAATTAATTATACAGATAATTTTAGATAAAAAATAAAAAAAAGAAAATTATATAAAAAAATTAATATGTTTATTTTTTTTTTAGAACTTATTAACATTTTAAGTAGAAAACATAGAAATTTATCTTGAAATCGATTTTAATAAAAATATTGATTTTGAGTTTTTGTTAATAATTTTTATTTTTCTTTATTAAGAAAAAAATGTAACTGTTTTGTGTTATTAGCGGTTTCTAAATGAAATAGACCCAATTTGTCATGCCTGCTCTAGAGAAGAGGAGACCTTTAATCATCTGATAAATATATGTCCAGGCTATAAAAGTATTAGATGTGTCATATCTCAACACTGCATTATAGCAGTGGATAAAATCCTGGACATCAGAGGTTGTCTCTCCTCTGGAGACTTTACAGTTATCAGGTTATCTACCTTCCTGACATATGCCCTTTGGTACACAAGATGCAGGACAAAGTTTATACAACTAACACTGGACCCCAATGCTATATTTTTCGATAAGCTTAAAGTTCTTCACAACAAGGACAAGATATTATCCTCTAGATTCTTATTTACAAATATGTGGAACCTGCTAGTATGGCCCACGGACTCTACATGAATATTGGACCTGATATATCCACATTATGGTGTATTGTAAGTGAAGTAGTCTATGATGCAACATGCTGGTTCCTGGTAGGAGGCAATTATTCTACACCACATGGATACCAGTTCTGATATGTCAGCATTATAGATCCAACATGAAAAGGGGTGGACAATACCAAAAAAATGGAATGCCACTTGTACACCAACCTGTTAGTGCAGCTAATGGTTGTGCCATACATCTACCAGACCTAGGACATCCACATTACCAAGCCAGTCTTGGAAAAAGCCAATACCATCAATTAATTTGAGCCAACATTAGCAAAGTGTATTTAGTATTCATTTGTACAAATAAAATATATTAAATTAGTGTAATTTGTAGCCATTTACTTTCAACTTTGATCATACATTTTTACATGTCATATTCTATATATCAGTCAAATATCATTTTGGTATGATGATTATGGTGAAAGTTTCTATTTATAGACTATTTGCTTAGAGTGAATATAATGTTTTTTTTTTTTTAAAAAAAATATATATTTTAAATACACAAATGCGAAAACAAGTAGATGTTAATGATATCACTGACAAAATTAAGTCTTAAATAAACATGGGTTGGACATATTTTTAGAAGGGTTTATAATAGATAATCAGTTAAAGTCTTAAACTGGATTCCATGAGATGATAAAAGACCTAGAAAGATACCATATGTGAGGTGGTTGAATGAAAGGAGAAAGTTTTCTAGTATGATTAGAAGAAAAGAGCCTAGAGATTTGCAAAACTGAGTTAAACTAAGAGACCTTTATCCTGCAATGAATAATAATGGTTGAAAATGATGAAAGTGATGAATGAACCTTCATAAAAAGTCTTTAAATTTTTACTTATCTTCATTATCGTTCTTATTTTTGCAGTTTTGTTTTTATCATTAATATCTATATTTAATTATAACATATTTTTTATTTTCTTAGTTTACACATTATATCATAACCATGACTGGTTATTTATTTCATAACATGCCTTTTTCTAAAAAAATGGCAAAATGAACCTGACTTAATATCTTTCCTATTTATTGTTTTAACATGCTCCCATTTTTATATTGCTTTTCACTGACTGTTCCATATATATTACCATACATGCCCTATACATAATTTTATAAATGATTCCTATCTGATCACTTCTATCATTTCTCATTTTTGCATTGTTCACTAACTTTTTTCATGATTTACTATTTTCCCATTCTATACCTATATCATTATTCACTTTTTCTTTCCTATCATTCAGAATTTGAAGTACCTCCTTTGAATATGAAATAGAAATCCATTTCTTAATCTTTCTTTTATTTTTATTAATAACTTTCTTACATCCATTCCTATCCTTCAATATATTTCTTATAACACTAACATTATATCCATATTCAATATATTCCTTCTGGATCTGCAACTTTTCTTTCTTTGTCTCCTTTTTATTTAATGTAATCTTATCATTTTTCTTTTTTATTCATTTCACTACCACCATTTTTTGACACAAAGATGTTATTAGAATAAGATTTTGGATATATCATACCACTGATATCTCTCCATTCTCATCATTTTTATTAATAAATCTAAATATTTTACTCCATCTTCATTATTTTCCATTGTAAATTTAATATTAAATATATTTTTATCTATTTTATTAAATGCTTTCATTATGCTTCTTCTATTTCTTACTACTATTATATCATCTATATATCTTTAGTATTTTACAATTTCCCCACATTCAATATATTTATTGACAACTACTCCCTGCTTAATCCAATCTACCATACTTGATTTCATAATCCCACTTATTGAACATCCCATTATCCATTCTTTCTTTATATTCCAACATTCATTATTATATTTTACATAAATGTTTCACTAATTATTATTAATCCTCCTATAGTATCTTTATCCATTTCTTTGAAATGTTTCTTTCATTATTAATCTTTCTTACCATAATTTCAATACTTTTTTTCCTAGACACAGTTTGATACATTTTCTCTATATGAAATGATGCTATATTACCATTCCTCCCTAATTTAACTATTTTTAGCCCTTGTACTTCTTTTTGAGAATTTTTTATATAGAACTTCCCATATCCATTGAAATCCATTATTAATCTTACAGGCATATTCCCTTTGTGTGTTTTTATTTTTCCAAACATTGTAGGATGCTCAAATGTTGTTGGGTATAATATCTTATAATCATTATCCTTAATCAATTTAGCCTTTCTTATTATTTGTAATATTTTTATATATTTACACTTAATGAAATTACCCTGATTCTTTAGTATTTTTACAAAGTCTTGTTTCACCAAGCTCTTTCTAATTTTCTCTTCATAATTTTTTTTATTTAAAATTACAAATCTAGATCCTTTATCTTCAACTAAATTTTTCTTTTTAACTTTCTCTATAATGTCCTTTATTGTTTGTTTACCTTTCCATTCATTCTTATTTATATATCCATTCTTCCTATTAATTGCATTATTAATTTTTAACTGCATATATATTTTTCTTCTTCCTTAAAACTTGCTGTTTCAGTATTAACCACTGTTTTCTTATCAATGTCCATATTCTTAAATGGTATATATTTTGGTCTTTTCTCTAACTTCTTCATCTGGTTATTTGAAAATGCACTTCTTGATGTATTTAGCAATAGGATAAATAGTTAGAAGAGCATAATAAATACATAAATAATAGGCTTAAAACAAAGTACGATAAGAAGGGGAAATAAATAAAGTATAAGAATAAAGACATATATGATGAGAGATATAATAAAAATGAAATGAATAAAAATGGGTATCATAGAAATTATAGTAAATATAATAAATTCGTAAATATATTGAGAAATAAATATTCAACAACCAGATGAGGATGTTGGAGAAAAAAATAAAATATATACCATTTAAGGTTATGAATATTGATAAGAAAACAATGGTTACTATGACAGCAGAAAATATTAAGAATAAAGAAAAAAATAATATACAGTCAAAATTAGTAATGTAATTAATAGGAATAATGTAAATATAAATAAGAATATGTGGAAAGATAAACAAACAATAAAGGATGTTGTAGAGCAAGTAAAAAAAATAGTTGAAGATAAAGGACCTAGGTTTGTAATTTTAAATAAAGAAAATTATAAAGATGAAATTAGAAAGAACTTGATGAAACAAGACTTTGTGAAAATAAAAAAGAATCCAAGTAATTTAATTAAATGTAAATATATTACAAAGAATGAGAAAGACTAAATTGATTAAAGATAATGAATATAAGGTGTTGAATCCAACAGTGTTTGAGCATCTTATAGTGTCTGGAAAAATAACAGAGAAAGAGAATATGCCAGTAATATTAATGATGGGATTTCAATGAATATATACTAAAAGAAATTTGTGATGTAATATATAAAAAACTTTCAGATAATATGGGATATGAGAAGTACTATATATAAAATTTTGAAGAAGTAGTAGTAGGGTTAAAATCATTAAACTAGAGAGGAATGGTAAGCATCATTTGATATAGAGAAAATGTATTAAACTGTCTCTAGGAAGAAAAGTATTAAAACTGTTGTAAGAAAGATCAAAAATGAGGAAAAAATTTTAATGAAATGGGTAAAGATAATTGAAACCTTATATGTAAAGTATAATAATGAATATTGGAATATAGAAAAATGTCAGATAATGGGATGTTTGGTAAGTGGGATTATGCCATTAAGTATGGTAATTGGATTGAGCAGCGAGTAGTTAATAAATATATTGAAAATGATAAAATTATAAAATATTATAGTTATGTAGATGATGTAATAGTAGTAGAAAATAGAAGAAGCATAATGAAAGCATTTAATGAACTAAATAAAAAATATGTTTTATATTAAATTTGCCCTGAAAAATAATGAAGAAGAAGTATAACATTTAGATTTATTAGTGAAGAAAGATGAGAATGGAGAGATTAAAGTAAAGCATTGTATAAAAGATAGAAATGTTAGGGGTATGATACATCCAAGATCTTATCAATGTTGGTGCCAAAAATGGGATATAATCCAGAAGGAATATATTGAATGTGGATATAATGGTAAAGTTATAAGAAACATATTGAGGGATAGTAGTGAATATAAGAAACTTAGTAACAAGAATGAAAGAAAAAATAAGAAATGTATTTCTATTTTATATTTGAAGGACATGTATAAAATTCTGACTGATGGGGGGGGGGGGATGAATGAGAATATGGATATAGGATAAAAAATAGTAAATCATTAAAAAAATAGTGAGTAATGCAAAAAAGAGAAATAATAGGAGTGATCAGATAGGAATATTTTATACAATTATGAGTAAGGGATGTATGATAGTATATGTAAATCAATCAGCAAAAACTACGATAGAAAAGGGGATGAAGCATGGCAGAGCAATAAATAGGAAAAATATTAACTCATGCCCATTTTGCCATTTTTTAAAAACAGGGCATGTTATGAAATGGGTATTGAAATGATAAAATATAGCAGAAATAATAAAGAAAGCATAATATATGAGCCAATGTATATACAAAAAAATAAAGAAAAATATATAAATTTAGTACAAGGCTCACTAAAGTTGGGAGAAAATGGGCATTAAATAAAAATTGGAAAGTATAAAACATTTTTAGGGTTGTGATTGTTCAATAGAGAGTGTGCTAAGATGATATGTAAATCATGTGACAGTTTGAATTAACTTAACATCTTGACAAGATACAATTTTCAACCAAAGTCGATTAGATAAAAATGAAATAAATGTATGATTGAAATATATAGTTGTCTACTAAGTTAACTATGTTTACATATTCAATCCAGTGAGAATAAATTATGTATTGAAATATATTACGTCTATATATAAGCACATAAATTTATAACTAATAATATATGATGTTTGAACAAAAGTAAGATTTTTCATTTTATATATTTTTTAGTTATATAAATATAGAAACAAAAAATATCAGTATACTTTTATAAAGAAGAGAAAAACTTGATAATTAAAACATTTATGCTTTTTATTTATAAACATTAATTTAATATTGCAGACTGAAAATGATTCTGTTTTAACATGTGTTACATATATATTAATTAAATCAAATATTGTGATAAATGTCGTGTTTCATATATATTCATTAAATTTTTAAAATGAAATGCGATTTTTGTAAAATAAAAGAATGCATAAATAATTAGAAGGCTTTAATAAAAGCAAGCAAATTTATACATTGAGAAAAAAAAAAACTTATTTTAAGAAGCTAATTCACTTAACTTTAAAAATTACAGAAATAAATTGGTAAAATATGTTTATTTATTAAATTAGACGAATACAATTTGATTTTTAAAAAAATTCAAATCAAGACAAATTTAAAAATGTTTTAAAAATAGCATAGCAAAAATTCTTTAATTACGTTTAGAACCCACAAGAGACAACACCTTTTATTATATTTATAGCTTTTAAAATAATGCCCATGAGAAATGAATTTAATAAATATAGCCCTATTTTAGATTTATGTAAAATTAATTAAAGATTTACTAATTAAAGGAATTTACAGTTTTTTTTTTGAGATTCTCGTTTGCCATAACGTGTTGAATAGCTGCTTGAATGACCTTATTTTTTTAAGATAATTTAAATGCAAAATTTATCTTTTGACAAGTATCAGATTATTCTTTAACTTTCTCCTGTTTTAAAAGGTTAATGTTACTAAATTTCAAAATAATTTTTGACAAAATTAAAAAAAAAAAAAGAGGTATTAATTTAAGTTTATTTACAAATTTTAAAAATAGAATATATATATGTAAAATATTTATTTTAAATAAATTTGACTTAAATATATTACAAATTTAATACATAGACAGTGGACAGATAATGTAGAAACATCTGTTTTTTCAATGATATATATTGGACACATAGAACACAAAAATAATACTTAATATTTTGTTGGTACTTATGGATTATCCCATCCCATAAACCAAGCTTGGCATCTATGTTTTTTTTAATTATAGATATTCGGTGGCATACAAGTATCTATTTTTTTTCTCAATATTATTTAACCAAATATATGTTATTTGTTAAATTAAAAAATATTAATAAACTGATTATTAATTACATTCACAAGGTTTAATTGATTCTATTTTACACATGTATTGAACATATAAATGCTAACATGTTCCAACATGTTGTGATTCTTTTCTTCAGTGTATGTTTGTTGGTGTACTTTACCATGAGTATAATCATATGATTATCTACTCTGGGAGCTTATCTGATACTCAAGTATCATGGATTTTTAATTTTTAAGACCACAATTCTACCACTGCACTAAACTGTACAGAGCAAATTTTAAAAAGGTGACAGAAATTTCTGATGGAAAGTTGATATGAGTCTCATAATTCTGTAAAAAAACAAACCTGAACCTATCTGAATTTTAATTTATTAATTACTGATTAATTGTTAATTTAATCATTGCTGATCAAAACAACTAAAATATTTATTAATTTAAATTCAACATTTTCTAACAGTTTATATAATAAAGATAGGACAGATAATTCTTCTAAAATATACTGCAACTAAAAAATCAAAAATTATTAGTGATGATCAATGAACATAATGAAAAACTAGTGACCAAAAATACAAAAATGTACCAGATGTAATCACTATAGAGATCACTGTTCTCATAAAAAATAATAGTATTTATCAAAACAAACAATCATAAAAGATACAATCTGAATATAAAAGACTAAGCTATCAAATTAAAGACATTGATTTTAAATATAAATGCTAAGCTGCATATGTTCAGATTTTATATTATTAGAAATAAAAGTTAATAGACATCTTCCATTATTGTTATAAACTATTTTTTTTTCTATTTTTTTTTAACAATGGAAGCATTATTATCTCATATAGGCAAAAAAACCTTATTAATTAGACTGACTTCTTTAATTATATAAAACATAATGGTAAAACCATTATGATTTAAAGTATCATCTGATAGTATTTTTAATGCAGTTCTTGCTTTGCAAGAAATCATAAAAATATATATTTGAATAGTTTAGTGAACTATGTTTATTACACAGTGAGAAGATTGATTTCCAATAGCACTTTTTTCAAAATGATAATGTCATTCTATACAACTGATATAGTTAATTAATTACTGCTTTGGAGAATGTGAGAAAGATATCATATATTCCCAAAGGTTCCCCCAATTATCTGATTTAAATATTATTCAGGCTTTGGCATATATTTAGAACAACAAGTGAGCAACTGATATATTTGACCAAGATTTTTTTTTTAAATTGAGACTTTCAGGTTTTGAGAAATAGACTATTCTTCTTAACACTGTTCTTATGTTTTACAATTCCATTCCACATTGTGCTCATAGGTCTTAATGAAAAAAAAATTATATCCTATAACAATTTTGATTCTATTTTTTTTTTATTGCAAATGAATTACAACTGAAATATTTATTTTATTTTTTAACTATAGATAAAATATTTATATATATATATATTAAATTTAAATCTATATATGCTGTTGTTGTTGTTGTTGTTGTTATTATTATTATTATTATTATTATTATTATTATTATTATTATTATTATTATTATTATTATTATTATTATTATTATTATTATTATTATTATTATAATATTTAGTACAGTAATAGAATGACAGACTCTAAAGCTTAAAAATCATTAAATTAATCATGGCTCTGCTTTGTTATTCCCAGAGCTTGAACTTCTTATAACAGCTGAGTGACAAACCATTTGATCATCATCATCTTTATAATAATAATTCATAGTATATCGAAAGATTTTACATTGTTGATTTATAAATAATATACAGTGAGTTAAATGTGAAGATGTTTAAAGCTTCACACTCTTAAGTCAAAATGCTTCAGAGTGGTTTATATATATATATGTTAAAACGAAGATTTGCACGGGTTAAATATATAAAATACATATTTTGCGGGTTCATCCATGTTAAAAACTTTTAATATCAATATACTGACATTTCGACTTGGTCACACAAGCCATCCACAGAGTTATAAAAAGGTAGAAAGACGGTTGTAGAGGCGCTACAATCACTGGTTTGAATAAAACATTAAAAATCCCACCAATAGCAAAAATGTTAAATTTAAGAATGTTTTTTAAAGAAATCTTTCCAAATAGGAGGAAGTTTGCACGTATCATCTCGCTTATTGATACAATCTGGCCTTTTAAGTATCTCAATGGCTTCTCTGATTTTGCATTGGTAGAGATTATCACATCTGGATATGATCATCACCCAACTCAGATAGTTTCTGTAGCCAAAACTCTTTTAAATAGAGCAATTAACCTTTCAGATGACACACATCTGAAAGAAGAAATAAATCATATTAATAGTGTTTTATTAGCAAATAGTTATAATTACAAATTTATAAAAAAAGCCTTATTTCAAGCCCAAAATAGACAAAATAGGAAACAAAAAGATGATAAGTCAGCTATTAGGATTTGTGTTCCATATGTAAAAGGAACTACAGACAGTATCGGACGTATATTAAAACGCTATAATATAGATACAGCATTTTCTGCTCATCAAAAGATCAGCAATATAATAACCAAGCCTAAGGATTCAATCCCTCTTGAATCTCATGGTGTCTATCAAATCTCATGTAAAAATTGTAAAGCTTCTTACATAGGTATGAGTAATCGTCGCATCAGTGTTAGGAGAGATGAGCATGCTAATGCAGTTAAACAACACTCATCATCATCAGCACTCTCACTCCATACTATAGATTCAGGTCATAAAATAGATTTTTCTAGTACCAGGATCATATCCAGATGTGATAATCTCTACCAATGCAAAATCAGAGAAGCCATTGAGATACTTAAAAGGCCAGATTGTATCAATAAGCGAGATGATACGTGCAAACTTCCTCCTATTTGGAAAGATTTCTTTAAAAAACATTCTTAAATTTAACATTTTTGCTATTGGTGGGATTTTTAATGTTTTATTCAAACCAGTGATTGTAGCGCCTCTACAACCGTCTTTCTACCTTTTTATAACTCTGTGGATGGCTTGTGTGACCAAGTCGAAACATCAGTATATTGATATTAAAAGTTTTTAACACGGATGAACCCGCAAAATATGTATTTTATATATATATATTGTAATGTTCTATAGCTATACAATTAATCTAACCTCTCATTTTAGGAAGACTAAATCCTCCTATATAACCTTCCTAGCTAGCAATCATCTTCAACCTATCTCACATACTACTATATTGTATCCTGCTACCTCCAACTAACTAATCGGCCTACATGTTTGAAATAAATCCAACTATGTAACCTTCCCTTAGAGGCTGGAATCATATACGAATCTGGCCACACATCTCATGTCAACAAATACACCCTTTGTAACCTACACTATCCGAATCATCAAGAATATACACCTAAAAATAAATGATAAACTAAAGAGATGATTTCTTTATTGACTAAGCTCACACGAAACTATAAACTTAAAGAAGATTACAAGGTGATTAATGAGGATAATGACTTCTGGTCAAACTAGCTTTAAAATCCACAAACAAAATGTTACATAATGAATTTAATTTTTGGCAAATCAATAAATAAATAATAATTAGACCTATGGAATGAAAATGAAATTAAAATTATAAATTAAGTAATAAGTAAATTAGGATGTAGATGACTAAATGGAGGATGAAACTAAGTAATAATTAACTAATAAAATGAAATGAGTCTGAGAATGATGAGAAAAGAATGAAGATGTATAAGAATAATGAATCGTTAAGATGATGGTAGAATAAGAGTTAATGGATGATTAAGATGATAATGGAATAAGAGCTAGCAAATGGTGAGTTAATTATGAAAATGAATTAGGATGAAAGAAGAATAAAGCAATAAAAAAGATTGAAATGACAGATGACAAAAATGATGATGATGAAAGATGATGTCCAGAACTGTAAACTGATATTGAATTAAATGATAATAAGCTAACTAAATAAAACAGGGATTCCAAGCTTAACAAAACCAGAATATTTACCATAAAGTCAAAACAAGCTATACATTTTAAGACAAAAAAAGCAATTTACACTTTAAAGTTTGGTTGACTTTCATAAAATAATGAATACAACCTAACTCAAATCCAACAACAATAAATAACTAGATATAAAATTTACCATAAATTTGAATCTTATATTGCAAATTAATAACTTATTCTTCTCAGGGTTCAAATAACTTAAAGATTGTTATACAATATATACTTGGGTCAGTGAGAGGGATTTTGTCACTACCCAAATATAATGCACAAAATGGCTCTTAATACAAAATCAAATTAACAAACAATATTTAGTAATTCCCAAGAAATCTATAAACTCCCTAACTATTATAAACTTTAAGCTTCAAGAAATAGGAATAATTTTTCAATAACTAAACACAATAACTTACCAACTTTCTTTTCTCAAATAATTATAAACAATGTGATCAAGATCAGTGAATGATAAATCTGCTGGTTCAAATAAATTGATTAAACCAATATTAAGTGTTTATGTTTTAGTATACCACTTAAAATAATATGGACTCTAGGTTAACAATATTTTGATTATTAAGTGATGATGGCCTAGATGTACTTATAAATTATAGGGTTTAACAAGATTATTATGATATACCAACATACAGTAAATTATACTATATTGATTGATGATGATTACAATATAATCAGATGATTTGTCAGTAGCAAAAACAATAATAATGTATGTGGTGATTAGCGATAAGATTACAGACAACTAAATAAATTTTAACACAACAATATTTATTTAAACTATTTATAAATTTATTTTAGACACAGGGAATGAAACAAAATGAATACATTAAATAAAATCAGGGATGGAAAATAATTGATATCCCATTGTCTACACACATTATACAGTGATATTCATAGTATCACTATCGTTATTGGCTATGTTTCTATTATTATACTATCCTATAGAATAAGATATTTAAACTTTATTTAAGCTATATTAGCATTTAAATTATAAAACAAAAGTGTATTTAGGTCTTTGGGATATGCACAAATTTTAAATCTAAAACTCAAAAGTTATAAAGTAGTGCATTAAACTAAAGCTATTTCATTTATCAGAATATGATAAGAACAGTTATCATATTCAGCACAATTAACAGTTATTATTATTTACTATGAAGGGATTTATTCTGTTAATGTGGGGACAGAACATCAGAAGTCAAATGCACCCATGACACCCAAACATTGCCTATGTCCACAACATAATCATTTTAATAGTTAACCTATCTTACTGATCCATTGGTGACTTACTGCTTGATGAAAATAAATCAACATTGTCCATGTGTATCTCTTGCTCTTTCATATAGAAGTTTTACAATTACTAGTAAGTTTTGATTGGTCTGTTTATAAACTGATGAAGATTCTACAACATAATAAAGATGCTATTCCAATTAGGCAAACACTATAGATAGACCAGTGTCCTTGAATCTAACTTTATCTTATCCTTGCTATTTAATTTTAAAATATTAAAACTTCACCATACACGGTGAAAAACTAACTATATGACCTCATGAGGGATCAAACAATAAAGGGAGGCTCTACAAAACAACATGATAGTTGTACAATAATATGGCCAATTCTAATACCTTTTCATAGGTATAAAAGTGTGGGCATTGCCTCATCACAGGGAAATAGAATATGGACCATGGATACAATCCTCTCTTGGGATTAACTATGCTAACTAAGCACTAACTATTGATCAGCCTCAACAATATCATCCTCTCATGTAATCAGCAATGGGAGATTCTCTATCTGTCCATGCACAATATTAATATTAATGATACTATATTTGAGGCCATTATATGTGGCCCATACTTATCAGCTGAAAGCTGTCACAAATCCTTATCAAGACAATAGCAAAATAAAATAATACTAACAATAAAAGTGGAAACATAAATATTCCATTTCACAATGCAGAAACTGTTAGTGTATTAATAAACAAATCATCAACCTCCAATTCAAATGACATTAATTATTTTGAAAATAATAATGATACTTTTGTTATAGCAAGCAATACACATGTAAACAATGAAGATTAGCCTACATTTTATATTTAAAGTGGACATGTTCATTCATAGGAAAAATTTAAGAAATACAAAATGCTTATATTAATTATTTCATATAATAAAACAATTGTGTCATTATGTGTATATCTTTGACAAATTTGGTCTGCTTGTTTACCCTTCAATAAAATATTAAAATCTGTCCTAAAAATGTGAGAGATAAATATATCTCTGTCTCTGTCTAGATAAATGATATTTAATATTGTGTTTTCCCTCAACTGGGAAAATAACAAAAATATGTGTAATAAATGTATATATTTATACATCTCTTCCTCCTTAACTAAATATATTTTATACCACAATAAATACATAAAAAAATCCCTGAATAACACATGACAAAAGTATATTATAATACTAAACATAGCAATAAAAAAAAATAAATGAACATTTTCTCCCATTAGATTTTATCCTCTTAGTTCAAAGTTTGTTCCATCCTTAAGAGCTAAAATGATAAGAAAACTGATATCATGAGCAAACATTCCTAAGTAATGCATATAAATATATTTTATGATTATTATGTTTGATGCTAGCATAGTGAAACAATACCCAAACACTTCCAAGTGTAGCACAATTAAAAATAGGTTTATTATGATACAAATGAATATTTTAAAATCATTTATTGATTTATTTATCGATGTCAGCATAGTGAGACAATATTCAAATACTTCCGAGTGTAGCACAATTAAATTAGGTTTATCCATACTTTCTGTAGATAATTTTCCTTAAAATGAATTTATAGGTTCATTACAATTAACAAGCTCAACTTTTTAAAATCATTTATTGATCTGTTTATTTTGTTTTTCCCTCCTCGGTGATATCTGTAATAATTTTAAATAATCTGGGTATTTTTAAAACATTTTAAAATATGATTAATACACATATTGCACAATAAAGATTAAGAGTAAATATTTATTTATTTATTTCTATCAGAAAATTAATATGTGTTTAATAATATTAAGAAGAATTTATTCAATTGTGAGCAATTACCAATACAATATTTTTGGCATTAATAATCTGTCATTTTTCTATTTTCAATAACTAATCAAATTCGCGCTAAAACACCATTTGGCAGACAAGTTTTCTTCTTTAATAAGAATAAGAAATAAGTTCATGCATTTTTCTTTTAAATTGATTAAACTTTATATGACTTTAAAAAAAATGACTTTTTTAGTTGGTTTACTTTATATTTTCACACTTTCTTCAAAATTATTTCGAATTATAATTTATGAAGATTATAAACTACAAGTAAATGTATTTTCTTATTTATAATAAAAAGCCCGAAAACCAAAACACTTTAGACTTTTTCTTTTCAATCCAAATAATTTACAGGTCATTTTTAAATCTGAAAATTGACTAATATAAACAAAATAAAAGTAATTGCTTACATTTTCGGGAATTGTTCTTCATTTGAAGTAGTATTTGTTGAGGCAAATAATTATCCATATGGCTGTTATTCTCTTTCCTCCAGTATGCATTTCAGGAATTATGAAATCGTTGGAAAATAGTGATGAAATAATACAAGGTTTTAAGGTTTCTTAATCTATATTTTTATCCACACATTATCCTGTAATCTTAAACAATCTAATCCACAGGGTTAATATTTTTCAGCTTTTTCTTTTTACTTTATTTTGTAGGAGTAGGAATTGAAGTCCTTTGATTCCGATTTTCTTTTTTATAATATCCCCCCTACAAACTTTGTTATATTATTTATACTTTATATTACATTGCATTATGGTACTAAATGGGTCAATAACTGAACAGAGTGAATAAACTAATATTTCTCCATCTAGTAATAAAAAAATTAGACTGTTACATATCAATTTAAATTGAAATACAATATATTTAAAGATTGTTTACAAAATTTAGAAAAAATATAAATTGATTTTCTTTTCTTTTAATTACTGTTTAATAATAATAATAAAATGCTAAATATTTTCATACTTCCAAATTGGTTTAATACTATTAAAATATTATTTGAAATAGAGCTGCCACTAGAACTTATGATAAAAATGTTTATGAAATTCATATCCACTCTATCAGATTTTCTAGTGTGTCTCACACAGTTCAAGTCATCATCACTTTCAGGATATTTATTGGTGAGCTTTTACTTAGTTGGAAAATTTTAATCCAATAAGCATTTCAACCTATTACTGATTTTACACACTGATTTTTCAATATATTATCAATTATTATTAATTAAAATTTAAAATTTTACATATTGGATCACTTGAATAAAGCTTAATGTGATAGACCCAAACCATATGACTACTATATATATATATATATACAGAAATTTATATAAAGAGAAAGGTGGAACCACCTTTTTTTTATAAAATTACTGTCTTATGTTGTGACTTAAGAGATACAGTCATCATTACATCTGATTGACTGTCATATAAGCATTCTAAAAGCGCATGCAAGAGGTTTTCAGCCTTTCACTTTAATTATGACTATTATGATTATTATTATGACTATGATTATTATTATGGTGACGATGATATCAATTTCAATTTTTGATCATTATATTAATGGATTTTTTTACACTGATGTATTTGTTGACATTTAAGATTTCTAAAAAGGTCATTGTCTATTTGATGATGGATTCTAACATTTCATTTCTAATTATTTTTTTTCTTTTTTCATCATAAGTTTTTTTTAAAATTTACATAAATTTTTAAATGCAACCAAAAAAATCAATTAGCCATATGTGCTTCAAGTAAAAGTTAAAATAAATTTCCATAAAAACATTTTAAAACTGTTTTTTTTATTTCCAATGTTCACATTAATAAAATTAAAGGAGTAAGCACTTTGGATGATTGTGATCTTTACTTGTAAGAGGTATATATTTGTTTTTGTTAATAATGAACAATTCACGATAAACCTGTTGGCATCTTCTATTATTTTATTATAAATTTTAAAATAGCTATTATAATTTTATTTACTTTTTAAGAAATAGTTATGTCATTTTTTAATAATGTTATTTAACTTATTTACTAGAATTTTAAAAATCTTTTCACTTTTGGCTTTAATATTGATGTTGTCCTAACTAAGAAGATTGACTTTTTTGTTTTACTAGAGTACCATGAAACAGTACTTACTAAGTTACTTGATGTAAAATTAGTCTGTTTTAATAAAGAATATTTTATGTCTACCTTCCAGTTATATAGAGAGCATACCCATAAATATTATCAGATTCTATAGTACTTCTTTTAATTTAGCCATATTCAAAAATTCAGACCACTTAGCCAAAAGTTTATTTTAAATAGATACTACATAATGACAATGTAGTTTTGAATAGATTGTCATCACAACATAGACCGTTTAGTGTTCCAAATTAAATGACAATTTTATAAGAAAATAATTGTGTTTTTGGCATTATGAAAATATGTGCTGTAATTCCAGAAATGTTTTTGTCTTTACTACTTGACTATGTTTCAAAGCTAGTGTAAACTCACCTTGAGCTAACTGACCAAGTGAATAGTGTTTTATTAATGTACTTTCAGGGTGTATGTGTATGTATATTTATTGAATATATAGAAAATAAATATATATATATGTTCAAAAGATGGCGATTAACTTGTTTTTGTTTTTCATATATATATATATATCCATATTGTTGTTTCTGGGAGCTTCCATTTGGAGGGATTCAAATAATTTTATCTTTATTATACTACTACAATAAATATTAATATAGGATTTTTTAACATCTTGATAGGTCACATAACATAAACTATATTTAATATTTTGGTGCACTAAATTTTAAACATGCACAAACTATGATTTGCACTTCCACATTGTAAAACCTATTTAAATAATTGTAAGTTCTGGGAAGACAACTCTTTCGGTGCTCACTGTTGTGGATGACAAATTATATAATGATATGACTTGCATGGGGTCTGCCTTATTCAATATGCCCCATTTATAATGGTGACAAATTAAATAATGGCAAGGAAATATCTGATAAAGAAACAAGCTTTATTATGTCCTATATTGGGAATCAAATTATATAATAATAACTGGCGATGATGAAAGCTTGGTTATTACACCAAGCTAGTTAATAGCACATTTTTTATAGAAATTGTTCCAGAAGTTCAATTGCTAAATTATATAACAATAAATGGTTATTAATAGGCATAAGAAAAATAATCTGGGCATAGTTCCATATCTAAACCAACTTATACAATATGATATATAATTAAATATCTATCATCATTGAATCTTTAATATCACTGATAAAATATATTATATGTTTGTATAAAAGAATAATATCTTCTATATTATATTATTTGATTTATAGTGCCTATTATACAGAATACTGTTTATCTAAGCCAAATGTCTTATTATTAATACAAATCAAGAAAATTTATATTATATGTATTATAATATTACAAGTAAACATTTAATGAATTTACCATTGAGTCAAAGGGACATTTTATTGCACTCCATGATTTAACAGCATGTGTAAAACAAACCATGGTTTAAACTTAAAATACAAGATTGACCAGATTTTTTAAAATAAAATAATAAAAACAAATTTTCAATAAATATTACTGTATGTTTGGTTTATTTAGTTAGCCTAATGTAATAAATCAAAACTCTTCACAAAATAAAATTACAATAATACATTGTAAAGATTTATTTATTTATGAATCTTAATTTTCACCTTCAATTTTTATTATTGTCATTTTTTAAAATAGCTAAGTTTTAAATATATTCATCTGGTCTATAACACATTTTATTATCATGAGATAGTGTGGACAGTGGTGGGTCATATGAAAATCTGTGTTCATATACCATTATATATTACATATATAGACACAGGTATATAATAAGCCTGTGTGCTTCAGTTATTACATAGTAGAGATGTCTGCCCCTCCCTTGTGTATGTATTAAGTGGATTGTGTCCTGTATATGAGGGGTCAGATTGACCTTAGGTCAAACATGGGTGTGACAAAAATCTCAGTCTCAGGGTGGCCTTTGAGCATTCCATCATCAGATTTTTAATTGGATGTACGGTTGAAGAGTTGGAGTGTGGAGTGAAGCCTGTCCATTAAAGTATGAGGATTGGCTATCTTAATATATATCTGAGCATTTATAGCATATATGTGTAGAGATGGTAATCTGGATCAATTGATGATTGCTGGTTTAGCATGAAATATGGATATTGGTGATATTTTATCTTTTCAATATATATGTGTGTTCAAGTGTATCAGTGTTATGAGATAGTGTGGAGAGTGGTGGGTCATATGAAAGTCTGTGCTCATATACCCTTATATATATATATATATATATATATATATATATATATATATATATATATATATATATATCATGACATTGTATTTTTCCAAATATTAATAACAATAAACATTATTGAAACAAGGGATTTATTTACTCAAAAAAAAAAAGCTGAGTTCATTCTATAACCAAACTCTTTTAAATAACACAATCGAAATTACCATCAATATATATATAATAGTCGGGTGATCAATCAAGTCTTACCGTATCTACCATACAGGGTGCCCCTAAACCATTTGAACCTGGAAAATTTATAGAGGAGGCAGATATGTGCTGTTAAGATCTAACTTTATGTATGTATTTTATTCCGACCATCAGCCCATGCCACTAGCTCAGTAAGACGCAGAGATTTATAAAATATGAATTCTTAAAATATTTTTCAACATAAAAAAAAATAAAAGAAGCCACTGCCAGTAATAACACACACAAACATTTATTTAAACATATATAAGATTTTGAATCATTTTAGAATCACTTTTACTTTAAAATTTTTAACTTTGATTTTAGAATTTAATTTACATTTAAACTTTTATTTCTAAGTTCGCACAGATGAATTTAATATTTTATTTAAGTGTCGAGTATGAATAGACTACATAGATTGCATTTGAAAAGAAAATATTCTGTCTCTTATTTAACCTTAGGCCAAAAGATCATAGCTAAACCAACGTCACTCCATCTGATATATTGATGTATTCAATGCAGCATGAATATGACAGCACAAATACCATACTGCCAGGAATGTACATCTAAACAACATGGTTATAATTGAAGAAATTGTCTCTCATCCAGTACAGGAATGTTACATCTGTCTGGCAAGAATAACAATAAAAAAACTCCATAGGAAGGGATTGCAGTCCTTTTTGCTGACTTATGATCCCATTCCATAGGCAAAAGGGGTGATCGAAGGAGCAGGGAATATCGTCTGTCTCCAATGGTCAATAAGAAAAGCTTATTTCACCTGAGTGTGACATATAAGGCGATCCTGCATGTAGCAGACCTCATACTACATTTACTAATTACACCAATATATCCAATCCATTGACCCAATTAAACTATGAAACAAATAACCCAAGATTTATCCTCCCTTAATAAACTAATATAACTTTACAAATCTATGCAGCCATTCACGCCCAACTTAAATTTAACATTTATTAAGTTTACTTTAACAAAAAACAAAAATCATAATAAAACTTAAAAGAACAAAATAAATAAATAAATGGAAATGATTTAAAAAATAATAAATCAAATAAATTAATTTTTAATAATAATTTACATTGGTCAGATAGGATTCTATTTCTATAAAATAGGGAACAAGTTTTAGAATTGAAGTTCTTATTCCTTTCAAATACTGGAGCTTTAGAATTATAGTTAAAGCTTATTAGAGTTCATAAAGTTCTTACGGTTTAAAAACATTCATCTTTATCAGTTGCTTGCAGTTTGGGATCCAGCGTTAATTCCCCCAATGTCCTGTGGTCCATAATGTAGGAAAATGATTGGTCATTTCTCTTTCCATTTTTTTTAGCAAAACTGAAGGGATTGAAGAGTGTGTCTTTCCAATCCTTTCTCTATCAACTCTCCCTGCACTAACACATCTCTCTCTATCACATCTCTACCTTTGCCCTCCCAGCTCTTTCTTCACCAAAATTTATTTCCAAACTTTTTCTTTTATATTAGAATTTTGGGATTGAGTGGACATTACATCATGACGATGATCATTTCCTGAGGGATTTCTTTTATTGGCTATTAGTTTCTATTGTTTTTTCTCTTCTATCTGACCTTTGCTTTTACATTTTGAAATGCCCAAGGGTTAGCTTACTTTTAATTAATTAACATAATCATTTCCATTTTACAATAGCATAAATTAATTTATACGTTCTTAAATAAATATTTTATCTTTAAATATAAATTTTTGTTGAAAATTTAATTTTAAAACTTTTTCTTTTTTTAAATAAAATTTTCTTCTAATAATTTTTCATCTGTGCGATTTTATGTATATAAAGTTTAGATGACTTTTAATTTTCAGTTTTTAAAAAACAAATTTTTATTTGTGAACTTTATTTTTATGACTAATTTTTAGAAAAATAATGTAATGGTGTATGTGCCCATTACATATCAGTAAACTTGCTTAAAAAAAAATAAACAAAAAAATATTTTACTTAGGGTTAGTAATTACAGTACATGATTAATGAAAATTTACAAAGACATTCGATTAGTAACTTTACAAAAATACTATATACAAAAAAGAAAATGTTGACTATCATTTTCCTATGAACTATCTATGTTTATGCCTCCTCCCCCCAAGAGTTCTATTTTCTCTATATTTTGTTTCTAACAAATGGCACGACAAGCATATTTTTTATTTAAGGAGGTTGCATTGAAGTAAATATGTTTTAATAGATAATGGGTTTGTACGTGTATATTTGCAGCACAATTATATATACCACCAACTTATTTATGATTAATTGAAATGCTTAAATAGGGTTACAGTGAAGTAAATTCCCAAAAGACACTCATCATAAGGTACCACATTTACCATCATAAACTTATGTGGCTGTGTGCGCCTATACACATTAAAGCATAATATATATTAACCAAAAAAAAAACATATCAATTGCAACCTTTTTGACTTTTTCCTTTTAAAAAAAAATTACAAATTACAATTTAAAATTATTAATACTTTTCCATGTTTAATATATGTACTATTTCTTTCTGGCAGTGTTTTTATAAGATTTAAAGTATACAGTAGATAAAAATATTTCATTAAAAAAAATTACTCAGGGTACTCATGGTTAGAGTGTAATGGTCCATGTTGGGGGCCAATTATAATGGTTGGAAAAAATAAGTCTTATCATATCTGCACAACAGAGTGCCACCAGGCCATTTGAACCTAGAAAATTTATAGAGTAGGCAGATACATGCTGTTAAGATCTAACTTTACCTATGTATTTTATTCCGACTGTCAACCCATGCCACTAGCTCAGTAAGACACAGAGATTTATAAAATATGAATTCTTAAAATATTTTTCAATATAAAAAAAATAAAAGAAGCCAATGCCAGTAATAACACATACAAACATTTATTTAAACTTATATAAGATTTTGAATCATTTTAGAATCATTTTTACTTTAAAATTTAACTTACATTTTAACTTTGATTTTAGAATGTAATTTACATTTAAACTTTTATTTCTAAGTTCGCACAGATAAATTTAATATTTTATTTAAGTGTCAAGTATGAATAGACTACATAGATTGCATTTGAAAAGAATATATTCTATCCCTTATTTAACCATAGGCCAAAAGTTTGCAGCTAAACCAATGTCAATCCATCTGATATATTGATGTATTCAATGCATCATGAATACTACAGCATAAATACCATACTGTCAGGAATGTACATCTGAACAGCATGGTTATAATTGAAGAAATTGTCTCTTGTCCAGTACAGGATTGTTACACCTGTCTGGCGAGAAGAACAAAAAAAAAACTCCATAGGAAGGGATCATGGTCCTTTTTGCCAACTTACAATCCCATTAATCCAATTAATTTTTAATAATAATTTATGTTGGTCAGATAGGATTCTATTTCTATAAAATAGAGAACAAGTTTTAGAATTAAGGTTCTTATTCCTTTCAAATACTGGAGTTTTAGAATTATAGTTAAAGCTTATTAGAGTTCATGAAGTTCTTAAAGTTTAAAAAGTTCATCTTTATCAGTTGCTTGCAGTTTGGGATGCAGCATTAATTCCCCCGATGTCCTGTGGTCCATAATGTAGGAGAATGATAGGTCATTTCTTTTTCTTTCCTTTTTTTTTTTAGAAAAACTGAAGGAATTGAAGAGTGCATCTTTCCACTCCCTTCTCCATCAACTCTCCCCACACTAACACATCTCTACTTTCCTTTCCCAGCTCTTTCTTCACCAAAATTTATTTCCAAACTTTTTCTTTTATATTAGAATTTTGGGACTGAGTGGACATTACATCATGACAATGATCACTCCCTCACTGAGGTCCATTTCCTGAGGGATTTCTTTTATTGTCTATTAGTTTTTATTGTTTTTCTCTCCTATCTGACCATTGCTTATACATTTTGAAATGCCCAAGGGCTAGCTTACTTTTAACTAATGAAAATAATCATTTCTATTTTACAATAGCATTAATTAATTTATATGTTCTTCAAGATATAATTTTATCTTTAAATCTAAGTTTTTGTTGAAAATTTAGTTTTAAAACTTTTTCTTTTTTTTAATAAAGTTTTCTTCTAATAATTTTTCATCTGTGCAATTTTATATATATAAAGTTTAGATGACTTTTAATTTTCAAATTTTAAAAAACAAATTTTTATTTGTGAACATTATTTTTATGACCAATTTTTAGAAAAAATAATGTAATGGGTATATGCCCATTATTATATAAAGATGAAAATGGGTATATGCCCATTATTATATAAAGATGAAAGAAAGACCTCTCTGGATATATTACGATATGGGACCTTAACATTATTTAAATAACAATACACTAATATTTAGTGGATATTTATGATTAACAATATTAATACCTCAGGGTTGATTATCCTCTTTTGCTTCTAGAATGTACAATAAACATTAATAAATATTTTTTTCCTTTTACATACTTTAATAGGGCTAGAAAATTGGATGTATTAATTAGAGTGAACAATTATTTCAGAGTCTTAACAGTATATGATAAATTATTATCTTTAAAACTAAAACCTTAGAAATCATGAATTTTATTTTATATATATGAGTAAATATCAAAGGGATTTCATTGTATCTACTCATATCTTATATGAATAAAAAGTAAAGGTTGAAATGGTATAAATAAATAGAATAAAGAGGAATATTTCTTTTAAACAATGTGTAATAAATTATAAAATCATGTAACCATATTTTATTTATATGTTAAACATGTATGACGAGCCCTAACTAATTAACAAAAAAATAGGATAATTAACAAAAATAAAATTAATTTCATTAAACATAAAATTAAAATTAAAATATCAAAAAATAATATAAATGTAATAACAATAGTAATACATAAAATATAATAAATAATGTTCTAATATTATTATGAATAACTATTTACTACTTTAGTAATAAAGACATGTGTGATACACAATATGAGCAATAACAAGGACATTTCATTAGAGATAGTTGTGTAGGATTTAACTTAAAGACTTAAGTATTAATAATAAGCAAAAATGATCTTTGTTGCACCTTTAATTAAAGTAATATTAACCATTTCTTAAAAGACTCATAAACTAAATCATTTTAGAAAAGAGAAGAGTATTAACCCAACTTATATAATTTATTCTTATAAAAGTATAACTTTAACATGTCCAGATTATCCCAAGCTACCGGTGGAATTACATAATATGCATATAAACTTATATTATGATTACAATTATAATAAAGTATTGTTAGAAGTTCATTCATCAATAATATTCATATGGTTATAAATGTAAAAAGCATAGTCAAATAAAGTACTTAATATTCATAGACTTGTGTAAGTAGCTCCTCATGTAAAAAAGCAGTGTAATCTTAATAACTATTCAAACATATATTCTAGATACCATTATTATATAAAAATATATAAAATATTAAATATTATTTTTGCCATAAATGATTTCTAATGAATGTAATGTCTAGACAACCAATAGCTGAGATTCAACAAATTATTAATACACATTTATACCAAATTACACTAATAAATATAAGATGCCACTTATATCATTCTTATCATACCTTTCTCCATTGAAAACTTTTATAGAACAATAAAACCTTAAATATTATAAAATTAAACAAATCCCATAACTGTTACATTCTTAAAATTATAATTCCTATTTTTAAATACATCCAAAAATAATTATCCAGGCACAATTATTTACTTATTCACACTTTTAAACCATTAGGAAATTAAGGTTGAAGGGAGCCTAATGGATAAGTTCAACAATACTTAGTCCTTATAAAAAATACTTAATAATAAAAGTTGAGTTTGTAAATACAAATTCACTTATAATTAGATTCCAAATTACATTTAAAAAGCTTCTAGTTATTTGTAGTATAATTCATTAAATATTAAAAATAATAATTAATGTTTTATGGCATAGTTTCATTGATTTTAAAATCTGTAAGAATATTCTTGAAGATAAAATATTGACAAATATAAATCTTTTTCTTAAAAATCATATTTATAATAATTATTCACAACTTTAAATTACTGTAGTCATTGTAGTATTAATTACCATTTAATGCACAAAATGCACTAGTTTTAAGCTAATATTCAAAGCATCAAATAGTTTTCCCATAAAATTAATATAAAACAATTCATTAGTCCATTAATCCACATTAGTTTTATAATAATTATCTGCAGCTCTATGTTGACATAGCAAATATTAATTCCAAAAAAAGTAATTTCTGATTTGGTGAAGATACAAATAAATAAAGCAGTTCAATTAAAACATGTAGCATTTGATGAAGTATTATTATAATACTTTGTAGCTGAAATTTCAATATTTGATTTTCATTTCTTGTAAATACGTTATTGAATGATTGACACAGTTAGACATTTAGTTTTTTTATTCAGGATGATGTGGAAAAACATTTGCCATTAAAGAGACAAATATTTAGTTGTTTTTTTAATATGACAGCATTTTAATGAAAGATGCCAAGATGGATGATTTTGCTTTTAAATCTTATGCAGTTGGTCTGCATATAATTAATAAATAACTAAACAGTTTTTTAATACATAGATTTATTTATAGGTATCAGTTACATGATTAGTGAGATCACAATTTTTACCCAGAATTCTTTTGTTTTTCGAATTTTATGAAAATATTAAATCACTATTGCTTAGCAATGGTAGAAGCAGATGGTATTTGGAAATTTTCTAAGTCGATATTGCCAAAATTTATGATTTTATTTTTTAAAAATTTTAGACAAATATTATTTCAAAATACTAAAATTCCAGTTCATTTTAATTGATGATTAAAATAAAATCAGTATACATTCTTGGTTTATGAATAAATTACTTATGACATTAAAGTATTATTTTTTTTTCATTTCATTTTGTTTTTGTTTAAAGTTTTCATCGTAATTAATACAAAATCTAATTAATACTTTAATAATAAATTTATTAAAATATTTTATGATTATATTCTTTAATTTTAAATACATTCAACTACATAAACTATTCATGGAAGCTCACACATGTGTTTGAACATTATGCTAAAATCTCATATTATTATTAAGTGTATTTTAAATAATCTTGCTAAAATAATAAAGTTACTACTATACCAACATATGTTTAATTATTTTATTCCTGTTGTTATTGTTCTTCAAATTTAAATTTATGTGTATATCTTTTTCAATGAAATTTTAATCATGATAAAAAAAAAATTGATACATATAATTTTAAAGATGATGTTTTGATAATTTGCTTCAAATGACAATTGCTAAGATATTATATAATTTAGTTGAGAGTTAATTAAAGTTATCCATGTTAAATTAAATAAAGATACTTTGAAATGTATTATATTTTTAATAAACATCAATAGAGAAACTTTTTATCTTGTTAAACAAGCCATTGTTATAGTATTAATTATTTGTTTGTAATAAATTTCACATATTTTTAATTACTTCCTGATATGTATGTGGAAGTACATGCATGGGCATTAAAAGAAGAGAGTTTGAAATAAATTGTTTTTAAGTTGGTAATTATTTTAAAATTAATACGTTTCATGAATTAGTATTATTTAATATTAGAGTGAGTTAATAAAATCATAATTTTAAAACTCTTTTAAATAAATTAAAAGGTAACTGTATTAAATAAAATAAATAATTATGGTTGGTAATTAAAATAAAGTTAATTATTTTTTTTGTTTGTTTAAATAATGTCTAGAAAGACTCCAAGGTTAAATTTATTTTTAGATGACCTGATTTAAAAAAGTTAAGGCTGTATTAGTTAATTTAAACCTCCATCTCAATGTTAATTGCTGCTTGATTAATTAAAATCACATGATAAACTTGGACATAATTTAAACAAATACCCATATTTTTAAAATGAAAAAATGGGAAATAAATTATTACTCTAGCTCTAAAAAATCAACTTTAATTAAAATTATTATTTAATAATGGATTGCTAAGTCAGTAATGTCATTTAAGCAATTTACCCTTTGTGATGTACATGCTCATGCTACTTACAGACAATATATTTCACCTGAAATATACAATGAGTTTTATTATTATGGGGAAAATCTCCAAAATGTAGTTATGAAAAAATACTATAATAGATTGTCCAACTGGAAAATAATTACATATATTGTTTACTGTTCTATGAACTTTAAATTAATTTTAGACTTTGTTTTAAAACTAGTTTAACATTTTATTTCAAAGTTTTAAGAATTATACCAATAAATTATAAAGACTAATGTTATTATTTGCATGCTTTACTAATTACATTATTTTATAAAAGACATTTATTGCAGACTACTTTTAAATGTTCTATTTTGAAATATTGAACTATTATTATATGGATCAATCTTTAAACTTGTTATAATTAAATTTACTAAAGTAAATGTAAAAATAAATTATTAAAAAATATTGTGAAACAGAAAAAGAAAATGAACCATATTCATTTCAAAAGTCATCATGTATTTAAAATAAATGATGTTATTCAATCTTATATTTTCACTGTCTTGAAGAAGACATCATATAATTGTCTTTCAGTAAAATTAAAATAATATTATCTTGTAATTTTATTTATTTATCCAATTAAAGGATGTTATTCTGCAAAAAAAAATAATTTGAAATTTGCATCATTTTATTTTTCCTGCTAAGCTACTGTAAAAAAATTTGTTACAGAAGCTTTGCTAAGATTGTCGTATTTAAAAACTTCCCCTGTATTCATTTTGCCTTTTCATGTTTTTAAGATTACAATGCTAAAACACTCCAAGGGACTTTTGCTCTGATTTATTTATTTGTTTACTGCTTATGTATTTATTCCTTTAAAATTTAAGCATTTTCTTGATGTTTTTTTGTCTTACACATCAATGCAAAATATATGATTAAATGATTATTACTTATCAGAAAATAATAAATTTGACTTCATT
This sequence comes from Epiperipatus broadwayi, assembly GCA_028023455.1. Classification (NCBI taxonomy): domain Eukaryota; kingdom Metazoa; phylum Onychophora; class Udeonychophora; order Euonychophora; family Peripatidae; genus Epiperipatus; species Epiperipatus broadwayi. Next base: position 61,648 of record JAQFVV010013452.1, on the reverse strand, counting down.
TGATAGATATTTTTGTTTATTACTGAAATAAATTTTAAATGTTCATATTTTGATTCTATGAACATTAAAAAATGAGATTGTAATCAAATTCAAAAGATTAAGCATCATCATTTCAGAAAGATTATTTTCAATTTTTCAAAATCAACAAAATCTTCCTTATTTATTATTATTTTTAAAAATGTAAATTAATATTTATTTATTTGGCTTATATCTAACAAATTATGTTTTAAATTTAAATTTTTTTTGAATATTTATTGCAAAATTGTGATATTTTCATACAATGTAAGTATAAGTAGATTGCTTATGTAGAAGCTAAGCTTGTAAATTTCTTCAGGCCATATTCACATTAGCTGCTAATATAACATATTTTTGAAAATAAAGTATTTTCAGTCAAAATAAGTTATTAATAATTTATATTTCTCAATATCTAATGAATATAACGTAAATTAATGTAAAAAATATCTAAAACCATAATAAATTCACAAATAAACATGTTTTTGGTGTTTGGAACTATTTTTTTAAACAATGTCATAAAACATCAAATATTTTATGGCCTTGCCCTCACACAATGGATGAACATGTCAGATTGGGGCTTATGTCTATTGTCAGCTGGCTTTTTGAATTTTCCATCATCTAGCATAATTTTTTGAACAAAATTTTTATATAATAAAATATATGAAAAAATATTCATTTTGATATATAATACTTACGAAAAAAATTCATCAGGGAGTGCATTGCTAAAAGCACAAACATTCACCAAAAATTATGAAGGGTTAATAATGCAATGTTTCACCACTCTGCATAATGGTTAGATTCCTAAGCCTAAATAATTATTTTTATTTTATTTAAAATGAAAGAACTCATAAACTATTGGACTTTATTAAAATGGGGTAATACAAAATGCAGTGTGCTTAAAATATTGATATTCTTATTATTATTTTACTGTCAGGGTTACAGGCATATTATTTATTTATTATGTTTTATATTATGAGTAAATAAACAAATATTTTATCTAGTGCCATGCTTGCAATTATATTTCATTCCAATATCAGCCTTTCAAGATAATTGAGCATGTGCCTTTTGAGAGTGTTAAATAAATGAATACTCTCCTCTTCAATCCAAGATATAGTATTTATTTAACACTCTCAAAAGGCATGTGCTCAATTAGCTTGAAAGGCTGATATTGGAATGAAATATGTTTTATATTATATTGGATATATTAATTATAATATACATTTTAGAATGGAAATTGGTATGAAAAAATATTCAGGTTAAAAATTCTAATTCTATAATTTTAAAAGTTCTCAGAATTTATATGCTGTTATTATTCAAGTGAGTTAAATATGCATACAGGGTAAAACATTATTCTATGCTTTGCATGCAAATGATTGTATTATTTGAAGTTTGTGTATGAATGAATGTAATTTTAATTCTTATTTTGTAGTATTGCCTTTCATTATTTTTACATTCATTTTCCTTAGTCAGATTATACATGTTTATGTGTATATGCAAATAAATGCACAATAAATTTCCATGTATTGTTTATTAGCCATGACTTCTCATTTGCTTATTATTATTTTGATTATTAGTCAGGTATCAATTGCAGTAATAATGTTGATGGTTTCCATTGCTTTAAATTTTATTAAGCTCCTCTAGAGTACAGATTGTGGATTATTCAATGCTTTTAGGTCACAAAATCAAGTGCCAATTTATTATTACTGAATATTTGCCCTTTAACTTTATTAGTGTGTATTTTTTCTATAAATACAATTAAGGCATATTTATGTGTGGATATATTCGCTACTAGTATGATAGCCGATACAGGCTACTTGATGGTATTGTTCCTAGAACAAAACACATAACTGTACCGAGCCTAATTAGTTTTTTTTTTTTTTGCACTTGATGGCATTGTTTTATTTTTTGACAATAAGCTCACACTTTTATTTTAAGCAATTTTTAAAATTCAAAAATGTACATCACTTTTATTTTAAGCATTTTAAATTCCAAAATAGACATTAATAAGTAAACAAACTTTTTTGTGTATTTTTTTAATAATAACTTTAAAACGAACAACTTGTACACACTAATAAGTAAACAAAATTTTTTTTGACAATAAGTTCAGCTTTTATTTTAAGAAATTTTTAAAATTCAAAAATGCACATCACATTTATTTTAAGCATTTCAATTTACAACATACAATTTAATAAGTAAATGAACTTAACTAAACAAAGTTTTTGTGGGGTTTTTTAAATAATAACTTTAAAATGGTTCTGGCATTTTGTTTCTCTCACATCATCTCATGAATAATGTGACTTTACATGTACTCATGTCTAAACAACTCTGAGCCATACTTTTTTCCTAATTTGCTTCTGTTACAAAGTATGCTGTGAAGCACGGCAACAATTTGCCAAGTAATAGTAGGTTATAATCGCTCACTTTACTGTGAAAAAATTTCAATTAAACTAATACTTCAATAATTACATGGACTTAAAATTTACATATCCTCTAAATGATACAACATTGCAGTGTCAATAGTGAGTATTCACAGATTAAATGTGATAAGAATACATTACCCAACTGTGAATTGTGAGAAATTAGAAAACCACACTTGAAGGTATCATGGGCCCATAAATGGCATATTTATGTTGTTTGGTCTACAAATGATACCATCAAGTGACCTGTACTGGCTACCATACTCATATCAAGTATTCATCTGTACTTCAAGTTATTTTAAATATATTGAGTCATTAATAGTACTGAGTTTGCATACACATGTAAAACCTATATGAATTATATTTGTTTTGTATTCAACTCTGTTAGCAGTATCATAGGAACAATTTATGCACTGATTTTAAATTTATCTAGCTTTGTTATTTTATTTTCATCATTTAGTGGCCTGTGTAAAAGTAAGTGCTTGCAACTCTGTATGTATAAGTGCTGATTGGTTTATTTTTCAAATAAAAGCACATCATCAATGCAATTTAACTTTAAGAGTTTTATTCAAGTGTTTAGCCAAGTGATATTTTCACTGAGGTTGTGCAAATGCTTATGTCAGCAGTAATTAATACTGCTATGCCTACTGCTTATTACTTTAATTTATTGTATTGTATTATTAAATTTGTGTCATATTGCAAATAAATAATTTTATTCTTTAAACATTATCATCATCAATCACAACAACCTACCCAGAAAATCAAACTAATAAAGCTATATTAAATAATTGTTGAACATTAGGGTACATTTCAAGTCACCTTAACGTCATTTATTCAATTTATTATTTTTATATCTGTATTATTTAAAATAAAATGGTATATAGTTTTCTTTTTACCACAAGTGTATTCAATGATGTAGTGAGTAGCATAAAGTATCTTTTCTGCCTATTGCATTATTTTACTTTGCTTAGTATAAGGTTATACATTAAGTTATTTTAATAAAATTTACCTATATGTTATATTAATATGATTATTTATAAGATAAGAACTTGAAATATTTTAGAGTATTTTCTATTGCTAGAGAGCAATTATTTGAATTATTCTGATATTTGAATAATTACAAATTTTCCACATTATTTATTTAAAATTGGCATTACATTTATAAAATTAAAAGAAGAAAATAAGATCCTTTTTTGTATAAAGAACTTAAATTGTTATATCATTTGAATATATTAATGTGTTAAGCAAAATAATTATTATGTTGAATGAGAATAAGAACCTGAGTTTTCGATAAAATAAGAACCTGTGATTTTTATTGCCTATATTTTGTTGTAATATATATTGTCTATAAGAAGATTCATTCTTATGTACAAATCCATAGTTATTATGGTGCACACCTGGTTTGAAATAGCTTTGGTAATATATATTTATTTTAGAGATTCGTGGATTAAATCAAGAATCATGATGTGTTCAATTCTCCTACCATCCAAGTACATGTCAGACCAATCACTCCACTCATCTAATATGTTTGGGGATCACTGTAACAATAATTAATCTAGAGACATTTGATTTAGATTGCACAACTGTACCAATGTTTATTTATGATGAAATAGACACAGGGCTCTATTACATGAATAATAAGTCAATCCTATTATAAGATGATTATTAAGTAATGAAGACCATTGTGAAACTGACACTTATTATAATGAAATAAAGGATGGACAAGGATCGAGATCGGGTGCCTTTTTATCTCTCATCACCATCTATTTTAAATAAGGTAAAATTTATATATCAGCATTATACAATGTTTGGATAGATTAATTCAGTATTATTTAAATAAATGGCATATACTATTAAAATAATAAGTAATACAGTTTTTTTATTATGTTGAACATATGTGTGTGTGGAAATGGTCAATCGAGCGTATATGATAAAATAATTCAGACAAAATCTTACTTCAACAAACATTTATTACAAGACACATTCTTTTACAAACACATCGATGATGATGTAACATTCATTTCACATTAACTACAAGCTTGACTAAATAACATTTAAATTACATAAATCCTATACACTTAATATTTGAAGGCTCTTCCTCTTATCTGTTATTTCAATAATATTTATAACTCTATTTATTAAATTATTAGCAATACAAAATAATTATATATTCACATACCAAGGTCTATATCATCTATTCTCATTCTGTGCTCTCAATGAACTAAAAAAAACAGTATCAAATAGTCAACTAATGCCATTGAAATTATTTCAGTATGCCTATAAATTTATACTTACTATATGAAATTAAGTAATAATTTATTAAAATTAGCATTAAATAAAATAAAATTTTGTAACCCAATATTACATTCATACCGGGAGGGTGAACTGCCAGTAATAATAATAAATGAAATAATGCTAATGTGTGTAATGTGATTTGACAAACTACTTAGAACTTACAATTCCAGCGATGGTCTCCCTCCATATCTTTAAGAGTATCATATCTCCGAATGTGTGCACGTTTATAAATTTACAATCATAACGCATTTATTGATTACATTTTCTATCGATTTACTTGCAGAAGAAATAAACTTCACAATACAGATGGCACAATAAGCCAATCATTAAATTATAAATCCGACTTCAAGTATATTACAGAAATCAGTAAAACCTTTATGTGAAATAACTAACATGTAATACATAATGATAAATACATGGGCACGTGAGGGTTAATAAAAACTCCAAACATCAACTTAATTCTTCAACATAGTAACTACTAATTTTCTGACACAAATGGTGCGAACCCAGCCAACTTATCATGAGTAAATGGGGCATCTACCACTTCGATATAAGAAATATAATTATCACATCATATACTCTCAAATAAGGAAATATACTACCTCTCACAGTTCAATAGGTAAATAAGTAAAAAGAGCATTAGTCAATCCTAATATCATGATTATATTTTCACAATCTTTAGTGCATAGTACCAGCTGAAACTGATAGGAAACAAATAAGCATAAATTTAACACTTATAAAATAGCTTCTGATAGTGAACACACGCGAATATAAGATCATGTATAAAATATTTTCGAAATCATATTAGACAATAAAATGTTATATTAGCATTAATTGAATTATAAATGAATGTAATATCTATGAAAAATTATGAACATCGAATTTCAAATTAGCATAAATACTATCAAGTAAGCCTGACCATTCAGCAATATGGGCACAATTATTTTCAAGTATCTATTTATTATTACCAACTGATGAATAATGATAAAACATTCAATTTGCACCAATAATATTAGCACAGGAATATATAACATTTTACATAATACAATAAAAGAAAATCTTACTGGCTTAGTATAACTTATACCAAACTCTGCAAGAAGTTGTAGAGGAGATTGGGTAGCAAATACATAATAATAAATCAAATTAATGTCAAAATAAACATAAAAAAATAAATAAAGACATCTACCTATCTATCATATGCAATGGAAGAAATGCATATCAAACCTTCTATCATTAAAATAAAAGTTCACTTTTTATCTCTTTTTTTTTAGTTCACACTTAAAATTTAAAAGCAGAAACACATGCGTAGCTCATGATGATAAGACGAATAATCAAACATATAAACATTACTCCTGCAGGATAAACATGAATTTGGCAAAACAGCATTCTTAGGGCTTCCTAATGCACATTATAAGAAGCTTTTGCACATATTTGAATCAATTTATTTTTTATAAACTCTCCACAGAGCAGCAAGATCATACAAATAAATGGTTATGATCCACGCTATTTTCAACTGTGCTCTGTCTAAAATTTCCAACATTTAATAAATTTTAATAATGATCAAGATCAGAGTTATTTGGTCATCCAATAATTATCTAATATCATTAAGTCACACATTCTATCACTCATTTATAAGTGAGAATGGTAAGGTAATTTAGTATACATAATTATTCCAATAATGTAAAGTATTAAAATGAATAATTTGTCTTTTTCAGCCTTATTTTGCACAATAAAAATAGAAAACTTGAGAGACAATAAAATATCTCATTATACAGTTCAGCATAACTTTTCCAATTATTATTAGTATTGTTAATTTATGTAATTACAGTATCACACCATTCATTATAAGTAAATTATAGCAAAATTGTATTAGCAATTTTTTTTTACATAATATCCATGCATCTTAATTTTAATTAAATAGAAGTAAATTCAAATTGTTAGTTGATAAAAGCTGGAGCCAGTGTACCTTTAAAAGTTTATCCTTCCATATTGCATAATTCTATCCTGTGTTCTTCACAATTATATGTGGGCATTTACACTTGAGTAGCATGAGAGAAGTTTTTAGTAAAGGAAATAGTAGAGAATTTAACAAAAAATATTAGGTTCACTTGTTTTATTACATAAATTATCTCTACTTTATTTTTACTGTCTTTTCTTCAGAAAAATATTTCACCTTCATTGAAACTTTTTCTGAAGTCTTCTGTCTACTTAGCCACACCTCTTTTTTATAATTATAATGAGCCAACAATATGCAAGAATTTGTTACTTATAAAAAAATGCTAGGAATAGAATATTGGGGGAAAATATTAAATTACAAATGCTATCTAATAATAAATGAAATAAATAACCTTTACATTTTTAAATGTAAGATTTTATGCAATAAATAATTAATAAAAAATATATTAACAGATGGTGCGTGTGTGTGCATCTGTCTTTCCATTAATCCAGAGGTCTATTAATGACTGAGCTATTAACAATATCTATGGCAAAATAAATATTGTTATTGCAAGATGGATATTCTGAGTGATAATTCGAAATATGAATGAGGTGGGAAGTGTGGAATGATGTGAATGGACATGCACCCACATATACAAGTTAGATCTTGGAATGGCAATAAACAATACATTAGAAAATTAATGAATAAGGACTCATCATAGCTTTACAGACAAATAATACTTATTCCCTAGTTCAGCTTTCATACCAACAACTCCTGATACAGTCCATTTCCCTCTCCCATTGTTAGATGCACATAAAAACAAAATTTTAATGATTGGTACACTCCAACTAATATCCTAAGAACTTTTCAACTGAATTATACATTAAGTTATATCACAATTCATTTTTTATATCAGGTATCCTCGACCACTATTGGCACAATGTGAACTTCCCACATTTCTTCATGGTGATATATATATATAATTCAGTAATATAACTGAATTTAAATATTAATATAAAAATAATTAAATTACTAACAAAATAAAACTACAAAAATCTTAACGTATGTAGCTTAGAAAACACATTTTCTTTTTAAAGAATTTAATGATAAAGTCTACAGATGAATAATAAATAAGAGTTTTCCATTATAGATTTTATGTGGATAGGCACTGTTAAGCATCACATTTTTAATCTGATACCATTTTTATCAAAATAATAATGTGGTCATATAATATAATGTATAATCTGTTTTTTTTTCAATACCAATTAAATGATTGAATCAAAAGAAAAGTTTTTATGAAATATACAATTGTAGACAATATTAATATCTATTCATTAAAAGAATCCAATATCATTTGCAAAATATCAAAGGCAGATTTAATATAGGTATGATCCTAAACTAATAATAATTTGAGGTCTTTGCCAACATCAGGCTATAAATTACTAATTTATATAAAATTCTACTGCTTTGACCAAATGAATTTTCAGAAATATAATGATTAAGTTACATGCAATACATTAATATTGTTAATCTAACAATACATTTGAACGTATACTTCTTTCTATATTGTAATTAATATATTTAAAATAAATAAAATATATGAGTTGATAAGCTTTTATCAGTAAAAAATGTGTTATATTTAATTAGATTTTTTAAAAAATATTCAGTCACTAAGTCCTTAAATTAGAAATCATTTAGTTTATGCATATATTTTTTATTTTTTATCATAAATGTATCTTTTCTACACATGGTGTCTGTTAATGACCAATGCAGAATCACACTGGTCAGTCTTCACTTTTTTACCAGATACAATTAGTCTCTTACTCTTGTCCTTATTAGCATCCCTTTAATATCTTTTATTTATCTTAGACATTTCAATGAAATAAAGAAAAAAAACATGAAGAGATGTTTTTGCTAAGTTTCTATTATCCAAAGATGAAATTAAAAAAAAAAAAAAAAGTTTTTTTATCAAAGAATTGTTCCTTATTGATAATTAAATCCCAAGCTCAGAATCAAATTTGCTTCCAATTATAAAACAAGTATGCTTTTTCCGATTATTGAAAAAATATGCTAATCAAAATGTAACTTGCATAGGTATGTTTTGTATTTATTGGTCTCATTACATTAGTAGGAGGACAAGATTAATTAAAAAAAATAATGCTTAAGATAGTATTATTCTGAAATGGATTGTAAATAAAATTACTGAAGAGTTGTTTAGAGTCTATAGTGCATTATGATCCATGCATAAAAACTTAATACACTTTATCAGGGGGCCTTCTATATTTTAAGAATGCAACCTATATATATATATATATATATATAACACTTCAAATAATTTATATGATTATCCAGCATAAAAAAAGATAACACAAAAATATAATTGAAATCAAAAGAAAATTTAATGTGAATCCTTAATGCAACTTTAATATGTTTTCAAAGTTCAAATTACTTTAATTACAACATAATATTTTCTAGTAAAGTGCACTAATCTGAAGAAGATCAGGTGGGTTGTCATTAATTTTTTTTTTTTAAATCTAAAAATTGAAGCTAAAAAAGCACTTTCTTTTCTTCATTTTCTTTTATCTTTAAAAATCAGTGAATTGTGTCAAAACATTCTGTTATTACTATTGATTTTATTATTAATAAAAAAAATCTTTCCTTAATTAAAATAATTAACCTAATTTTTTAGGTGTAAGTCAAAGTCTTATAATCAGACAAAAAATAACTACAAATATTACCACACACACTCACACATAATATAATACTTCTATCCGCATAAAACATGTGGTATAGTAATTAATGTATCTGAAACTTATGCTCATAACCTAAGTTTGAATTCAGTTGAAATAAAATTTTAATTACTAGTGGGTTATTTGAAGTATACATGTGAATATATCTCTGAGATGGATATCCATTATAAAATGGTGTACATTGAAATATTTTTTTATGTTCTATATAATAAATTTACATTTATAAAGTAATAATATATAAATAGAAAAAAAATAGTCACACGCTTAAAATATAAAATATCCATCTATTTAATATATTTAGAAACATTTAATACATAAAAAGTTGTTAATATTCTTTTCTGCAATAACAAATTATTTAACATTTAATTTTCATTGATATTAATATGACAACATTTCTTATGATAAACAATTTTTCAAATTTTCTGAGCAATTACAGTGTGGTTATAATTTAAAATTGGACATCTAAAGTCTAGATATACTTCTAAAATAAAAAATTGACAAATGATGTATTAAAATGGTGAAAGTTATTTTTTTTTAATTAATATTAAATATTATCAAAATATATTGTAGTTTTCCTTGAAACAATTTAAAAAAAAATTTGACATTAAAAAATTTTAGTCATCATGCCAATAGCTTGAAAAGTTCATAAATTAGTTGCTTCTAATACTTATAAATTATTTAAATGAAGACATTCTATTACATAAATCAGCTTAATATAGTAGTTATGCCATCAGCTTAAAGCTAGATAGACAGAAATTACATTTTCTTTTATAGCAGGTCAATTAAGCTCCATTAAAGAACTATTTGGATTTGCCATTAAAAGTACATTTTAAGAGGAAAAAAATTTTATTCAAAGAAGATATTTTCACAAAAATTGTCATTGACTTTAATTTTACAAAATTGAATATACTACAACCAAAAATATATTGATTTGCATTAATTGATGATTCATAGATATATATATATATATATATATATATATATATATATATATATATATATATATATATATATATATATATATATATATATATATATATATATATAAGAAACATTTTGCATTATTTTGGGACCTTAATTATATTTTTAAAGTAACATTTGTATAGTTGAAAAATTATAATTTATATTATTCTAATTTAAATTCATTGGAGTACTTTTGAAGATTAAAAATATCAATGTGAATACCATTTTTATTGATAGTTTGTATTTCTTTAAATTTTGAATTAATATGAATTTATCATCTGATAATTAGTGATTATACTAAAAATTCAAATTAGTTAGAGAAATTTAAGACATTTATTAATTTAAAATTAAAAATATAAAAACTATTAAAAAAAACTGATTGAGATCAATATAAAGATAACTAATATTCTACAAATAATTATGCCAAAGGATAGCTGATACAAAAAAGAAGCAATTCATTAGTAATATTTAAAATTATGACAAAACTACATATGAAAAAAGAAAAATATCTTAAAAATTATATATTAAAAAATTGAATATGTAGAGTTGTAAAAATTGTGCCAAAAAGAATACTGATATAAAAAGTATAAACTATGAATTATCATGAAAACCAGGAAATAAATATAAAATGACATTTTGATATTTGGAGGAAAGTCATTTCAATAAAAAAGGGCAAACTATTATTGAAAAAGTGGATGTTATTATGAAATCTGTAGAAATATTCTAAAAACAATTTTATTTAAGACCTGTACAGGTCCCTACCTTCACAGTTTTCAGACCCATATTCCTGAGGTTACAGCCTTAATAAATATTACTTAATAATAAAGAACAAGAAAATAAGTTAACTTCTATGTTTACAATATTTTCCATGTATTTTAAAAGAAATGATGAAACATGAATTTAAATCTGCAAAAGAAAAACTGTTAGAATTATTGTGTTATATTTTGAAAAAGGCTAGAAAAATAAAACAACAAGGAGGAAAAACTACACATCAAATGTTTGAATGTTAAAATAGATATTTGAAAGAATGATATTTCAAAAAAATGATAGAGAAGATATTACAAATTTATGAGACTTTATCATCATATTACAAATCACCATACAGTGAACTGTAGAGTCAGATAAAACAAAAAAATCAAACTGTACTTAAAAGTCATTGTAGCACAATGAATCACATCCAAGTATTTAAGGAGGTCAGAGAGAAAATCAATGAAAATGAATTGCCATTGTGTTTTGGATTTGTAGATTATAAAAAAAGCATTTGACTCTATAAACATTTCCACTGTGAATAAAGTTTTCAGTGATCAAAATATTAATCCAGGATTATAACACATTCTTAAAAAATACTTATCACTCTGCAACAACAATGATTGTATTATATAGTGACTCCAAAAAGGTTAACATTGTTAAGGCTCTACAACAGAATGTTTCTATATTTCCAAAAAGTTTATGGCAATATTACAAAAGTATTTTAACTGAGAGGTCAGCACAGTTGCCTTGCAAGCAAGCAGTTGCTTGCAGACAGTTATTGTGAATTTGCTTTCCGGCCAATGCTTTGATATATGGAAAATGTGAATCTAGGAAAATAAAAAGATAAGGATCTGATTTAAGTCTATTAAATTTGCACATAATGTGGAATTTCATTTGAAAATAAATATTTGAGCTTCAGAAAATGTTGCAAAAGTTATCAGATGAAAGTAAAAATATAGAACTAATGATAAATGCTAAAAATACTAAAATAATAATTAGCGAATTTTTTTAAAAAAGGAAAAGAAAGATTGATAATAATAAATTAGAAGTTAACTACAATAAATGCTTTGGTCAAATTATTAATAGAGATGAAAACATAATAGATGAAATTAATCATAGAATCCAACTTGGATCCAGTGCTTTTGGTAAAAATACTTAACATTAAAATGATGTATTCATATATGTTTAAAAGAAAGTTTTCAATATATGTATTTTACTAGTTTTTATGTATGGAAGAACATGAACATTTAACATAAGAGAAATACAGATATTTTTATATTTCTTAATAAAATATAAATAAGTATATATATTTGGAATAACAAAGAGAGAGGAAAAGTAAAATGCATGGGTGAGAGAAATAAATGAGTATCAGTGATATCTTTAAAAGAATTAAGAGACTGAAATGAAGCTTGGATAGACATTTAGCTAGCAGTGATGATAATAGATAGTTAATTGGAGGTTTAAAAGGGATACCAATAAATTATAAAAAATACTAGAAAGAGATCCCATATAAGATGTATTGATGTAATAAGTATGTTTTTTTTATGTGATGTATAATAAAGAAGTTATGGATAACAGAAACTGGATTAACTTGGACACACCTTAATAATAGTGAATTAGTTGAAACTGTTGATGATACATTAAAAATTGAATTATGTTTTCATAGGCTAAAATATTTATTATTTGCTATGCATAATTATTTAGAATCACATGATTTATATATTTACAATATTTTTTACAAAATGGCTATCATCCGAACACTCAAGCAAAACTCAGAGTTTGTTTTATCCTACTTCATTATGAATTAAAGAAGTTGAATAAAAAATTGTCAGTATTTCATTTGGTGGTAACTAAAATTACAATACTGATGAAGTACATATTTGGTGACTAATAAAATGTGTTATAGGTAAGTACCCTGAATAATAATAAAAACACTACTTAACTAATATGATAGAAGCTAATTAAAGATATTAAGTATGATTTTTATTATAAGAAATCTATTTTATTTTCCTATTGTGTTTTCTTTCATTACCTATAGTTTTTCATTTATTTATTTTTTTGTTATTGTACTTAATAATACAGATTGGTATATTGATCTATACTATGAGCATGTGCACCAATCTAAGTTATAAATAGGTTTAATGTCATGGTGAATCTTCCTAAAATAATTGCATTATAAAATTTGCATATTATTTTGATCATATTTCTTTACTTCAATCGACATCAGAATTTCTTACTATAATTTTAATTTTTTAAAATGCAATTATGTATGGGTATGTAAAATATTATAATTGTTTAAATATGAGCAAAAAAATTGAAACTAGTTAAGTAGACTGGGAGTTGTTAATTAGAATCTTTCACAAAATTATGTAATTGACAGGACTTCATTTTAAAGTGCATTTGCTATACTTGCACTTGAAAATGATTATATTTAGCAATTTTGTGCCCCCCTTTCACAGGTATAAATGAATTGATAAAATATCTAAAATAAATTGTTATCAAGTTTGGATAACATAATGTTTTGACTATTGCTTGTAATTGTTACTTATAATTGTGATAACAATAAGAGAAATGATACCAGAATAAGAAACTTTAGAAAAATAAAATAAATAAATAAAATTATGGGAAATATGCAAATTTTTTCAGAAGCAAATATTTGAAAACTTGAAAAAAGAAATGATTGACATAGAAGCTTTTTAATAAACCATCTTTTACATGAAATCGAAAGGTAAATTGGATTGAGGATTCCCATTTTTAAAGAAAAAAATATAATGAACCAAAAATAATTGTACTGTAGTAAATTCATTATAAATTTCTGTAAGAGTCTAATACTAATAAAAGTTCCAAAATATATAAATTTATTTTATTATTAACTGTTTTTTAATATTAGTTTAATAAAGATGTGAAGTTATATACATTTGGGCACATAAGACTCATTTATTAATATCTACAAAACATATAACACTTACTTATTCATAATAATATCCTTCTATAAAAGTAATAGCACTGATGTTTGAGATGTTATTTTTATATTGATGGATATTAAATCAATTAATATTTACCAAGTAATGTTACTTTAAGAATGCAATTAAAAAAATAAGTGTTTTTAAAGCATTAATAAGACAACAAAATTCACCATTTTTTTATATTTCCTCATAATTAGGAAAATTTTACAATAAAAATATTAGAATAAAAAAATAAATGCTAACATCTAATACTATTCAGATCAATGAAAGTATTATACAGAGAGTTAGAAGCAATAATGGCACATCTATCATTGTGACCTAAATTTGAATTAAGATCAAAAAGTTTGAAATTTTTGTAAAGAATTGAAATGTTTCTTTCATGTTGCCAATCCATAATCAATATAATTTAACATTTAATACTGATAAGTAAATTGGTATTTAATTATTTATAATTGGAGGTTAAAACATTGCTTGCATATTAATATTTTACAATTAGCAAACTTGGAAAGTAGTATTTCCTTTCTTATTGATTCCCAATCAGAGTGATTTGCTATAGGGCTTTTTGTTCTCTGAAGAATAGAAGAAAATTAAAAGGCTATTTTATTTTTCTTGTAATGTACTTAAAAATGCAAACTAATTATTCCTAAGTTTATTATATTACTTTCATGATTGCAAATGAGATTGTCTATTAAAAATCTTTATTTACATTTTTTTTCCATATGTCATAGCATCAGATGGGAGACGAACCCGCAACAACCGTTTGCAACCAACTGCTTGCTTGGAGGTGGCTGCACTGACCTCTCAGCTAACGATGCTTGACAAATCTTTATTTACATTTATTTATCAATAAAAATAACTTGGTTCTAACATAAATAAAACAATATCAGCTGTTACAAACTCTGTATTACATAAGATTAATTAGAATATTGTTTAGTATTTGGGTGTAATATTACTGAAACTATTGATTATCTTTTTATTGGATTAGATTTGTAAAATGAATGAATGATTACATGCTTCTTACAAAAATATTGTATGACACACATAAGCATAGTTTTTGTGGCACCAAGCTGACTATTTATGTTATAATGATTCTTTCAGAATTTTTAAATGGATGTAATGTTGATGGCTGCAGAAAGGAGTTTGCTATTAACTGAAAGGAGACCCTTTGATTCCTCTTGGAGGCCTTAAAGGAACCAAGCAGGGCAAATTCCTAATGTCCACTCCATACGTTCTTGTCGTTGCAGCTGTTATTACTATATGTTTATTCATATAGTATATGAACATGGATGGGCTGCTCACCAACATGCATTAGCCAGCGTGGTGAGTTTATTGGCTTTTTACCTCTGAGTTTAAGATCAAGAAACACCATGGTCTTTCTTCTCAGTGCCTGATAAGGCAGAATGAATGTTTGTGTAAATGATAAAGATTTTTCCCAATTATACAATTATGACAGACAAAAATAAAGCAGGCCCTAAATCCCAGGAGGTGTAAAGTCACCAACCAAGGCGCGGTTGGTGGCGAAGGCGGAGGGTGCTAAGAATTCCTGGAGGCGGACCCAGGCTGCCATTTGATGACGACTTTTATTTAGGTACTTACAACGCAGTCACTTTCAAGTGAAGGAAGATTGCAAGATTAGAAGAAGAACTCTCTTATATTAAATGGGATATTATTGAACTTTGTGAAGTTAGAAGAAAAGGTGAAGAGACAATTGATTTAAAAGTGGACATATGCTCTATTATAAAGGCACAAATATTGGAAATACAAGTGGAGTAGGATTCATTATAAATAAAAGTGGAAGAACAATATTGTGGAGATTGATGGTGTATCAGACAGAGTGGCAAGATTAGTTATACAACTTAATAGCAGATATCAAATGCAGATAATTCAGGTTTATGCCCCAACAAGTTCTCACAGTGATGAAGTAGTAGAAGATTTTTATATGGATGTATAAAACGCTTTTGATCAGAGTAAACAACATTTTAAAATTGTTATGGGAGATTTTAATGCTAGAATTGGTAAACAAATGAAAGATGAAAGTGTTGTAGGTAATTTTGGTTATGGTAATAGAAATGAGAGAGGACATAGACTTGTGGAGTTGCAGAGAAGGAAAAACTTTATATTATGAATTCTTTTTTTGAGAAAAATGTTAGAAGGAAATGGACATGGAAGCATCCAAATGAAGGTACAGCAGAATTGGATTATATTTTGACTAACAGGAAATACATATTTCAAGATTGTAATGTTCTTAATAAATTTAACACAGGAAGTGATCATCGATTAGTAAGGGGTAAGATACATGTTAATGTAAAACTAGAGAGACAAAAATTATTAAGAAAAACTATATTTACAGTTGATATTCCTAATCTTCAGAAACATTCTAATGAATTTAAATTAGAACTTACAAATCGGTTTCAAGTATTAGTAGATTTTGAACATGATTCAGATTTGAATGAAATTAATATGAAAATAACTGATACACTTTTAAAAACTGCAACAAAGATAGCTGGTAGAAAAAAGAAGCAATTGACTAATAAAATTTCTACTGAGACTAGAGAATTTATGAAGAAAAGAAGGAATATGAAGATATGCAAGAATGATGCATAAAAAAGAATTGAATATCTCGAATTTTGTAAAATGGTGCGGAAAAGAGTTGAAAATGATATAAGAAAGTATAACTGTGAACTAGCAAGAAAAGCTGTAGAAGAAAATAAAAGTCTTAAGAATGTAAAACAACATTTTGGTATTGGTAGGAAATTTATATCTGCAATAAGGAAAAAGATGGAATTATTACTAAAAGAGGGATGACATTATGAAATTGGTGAAGATTTTTATCAAGAATTATATAGTAATAAAGAACAAGTACCTCCTATATCTATTACATCTTCCGAATTGCCCAGAATTTTAAATAAAGAAGTAAGAAATGCAATTAAATGTATGAAAAAAGGAAAGGCTCCAGGTAATGATGGAATTATAATTGATATATTAAAAGAAGCAGGTGAAGAAACAGAAAAAATATTAGCAAAGTTATATACCAAATGTCTAAATGATAAAGGTGTACCGGATGATTGGAAGAATGCAGTAATAATATTAATATTTAAAAAAGGTGATAAAGAAGATATTAGAAATTACAGACCTATCAGCCTTTTATCAGTTTTATATAAAATTTTTACCAAGATAATTACAACTCGTCTACAGAGAACCTTGGATTTTCACCAACCAAGAGAACAAGCTGGATTTAAAAGTGGGTTTAGTACAGTAGATCATATTCAAGTATTGAGAGAAGTTATAGAAAGGACAAATGAATATGAGTTGTCATTATGTTTTGGATTTGTAGATTATGAAAAGGCATTTGATTCTATAAACATTTCTTCAGTGATTAAAGCATTGGATCATCAAGGTATAGATCCAGGATATTGTCATATTTTAAAGAATATTTATAAAAAAGCAACAGCAACAATTAGATTACATAATGATACTGGGAAAGTCAACATTGAGAAAGGTGTAAGACAAGGTGACCCATATCTCCAAAACTTTTTACAGCAGTGCTGCAAGAAGTATTTTTTGGATTAAAATGGGAAACTAAAGAAGTGAAAGTAAATGGAGATTATTTAAGTCATTTAGATTTTGCAGATGATGTAGTTGTTTTTGCAAATAATGCTTTAGAGCTGCAGGAAATGTTGCAGGAGTTATCAGATGAAAGTAGGAAAGTAGGACTAAAGATAAATGTTAAAAAGACTAAAGTAATGTTTAATCGATTTGCTCAAAATATGAAAATAAGATTGATTATGATGAATTAGAAGAAGTTAACAGTTACAAATATCTTGGTCAGATTATTAATACAGATGGAAACATAATGGAGGAAATTAATCATAGAATTAAACTTGGTTGGAGTGCTTTTGGTAGAAATAACTTGATATTAAAAGGAAATATGCCTATGTGTTTGAAAAGAAAGGTTTTTAACAAATGTGTTTTACCAGTTCTTACTTATGGATCTGAGACTTGGACACTTAATAGAAGAGCAATACAGAGACTTCAGACCACTCAAAGAAGTATGGAGAGATGTATGTTGGGAGTAACAAGAAGAGATCGAAAATGCAATGTATGAGTAAGAGAACAAACAGGTGTTACTGACCTCATTGAAAAAATTAAAAGATTGAAGTGGAGTTGGGCTGGACATATTGCTAGAAGAGATGATAATAGATGGACAATTGAAATTTTAAACTGGATTCCAAGAGATTGTAAAAGACCCAGAAGGAGACCACATGTTAGATGGATGGATGAAATAAGAAAATGTGTAGGGGTGATGTGGAGAAGAGAAGCTAAAGATCGGAGAAGATGGATTAAACTTGGAGAGACCTTCATCCTGCAGTGGATTGATAATGGTTGATAATGATGATGATGATGAATGTTGATAGCTTTCATTGAAATATAATGCTGAAAATAGATTATAATGGAGGTTACAATTAGTTAAGGTAGTGAAGTTTCCAAAAGTCGAATTTATGGATAGATACTACTACAAGAGGAAATCATAATAAGAAAAATAAAGTTATAAAGACCATCTAATTATATACTGTATATTCCATATATTTATTTGTATATGCAATGTAAACTGATCTCCATTTTTTATTTTTTTTGAATTATAATGGCAAATTTTATTTACACGTTTGGCTAAGAAAATTTTTGATTGATATTTAATGTGTTTAAAAAAGTTTTTAAATTGTTAAAAAATTGTCACTTTAGTTTTAAAACGTTTAATATTTATATAAAAATTTTCAATGATTTGTTTTACTTTTATCATTAAAAGTTATTATTATTTTTAATTTGCAAAATTTTAGAAAGATTTAAAGTAAATAGAAACACAATACTTGCTTTGAATTTAATAATAATAAAAAACTCATTATTGTGGCATATTAAATTTTAAAAATAATTTTTAAGAAAAACAAAATGAATAATGATAATGTATTTTTGTTAATCTTTGTTTCAGATTCACAAAGCGTTAATTTCATTTATCGTTTTTCTTTTGTAAAAGTATTACAAAGCCTCTGTTATTCTTGCTAAAAAATGTCATAGATAATAACAATAAAGTGGAAAAATGACAATACTTAATGTTCAAAAACTTTAGAATAGCAGAATGAATATAAATAACTCAGTTAAATTTTAAAAATACCTAATCAGATTTTCAATTTTATTAATGAGAGGTTAAAGAAAATATGGTAAAACCAATGTTCAGTTTCAACTGTATAATAATCATTGATAATAAAAAAGAGGTTAGATTACCTCTAATGTAAGGAATATATATATAATACATGAGATAAAACTGATTATAAGGTAGTTATATTATTAAACATCAAGTTGACATGATTAGTGGTAAATGTTTGTCTTACAATTGTTCAAAGACATATTCTTTACTGTGAAAATGGGAGTATATATATATTTTAATACTGCATTTCTCACTTTCACCCCAATCCTTCCTAATAAGGTAAAATATTGTTATAAATTTTAAATCAAATTATAACAGTTCAATGCACTTGTACACACTTCATATAAGAGCTTAGATATGCTCTGATCAAATATCCACTTGTTTTTCCTACATATCACTGGATTTTTTCACTACTAATCCTCATAGTTGCTAATAGATTTATCTCACAATAGCTGATACAATCAAAATCTCAAAACGTGATTAATATTTTTAAAAAATAAGTAAATAATAATGTTTATCTGGATTTATAACGAGTATGCAATCATAACTTTAGATAATGGATATTAAATAGCAGTATCAAAATTCTTATATTCTGGTAAGTTGGTTAGTACTTATAGAAGAGGAATACAAATAAAAATAGTTTCAAGTTATATAAAAATATAAATTATACAACATATTGTACTGGTCAAAAATGTATGTTCATCCAACAAGACTTAGAACTTAAGCAAAAGTATCTTGAATCCAATCATGCCTGAGAAACACAGATCAGGAGCAATCATGAATTCTAATTTATTTGCCCATTCCCTAAATCTATAACACTAAGGAAAACACCTATGGTGATACCCCATGAATTCATTATTTCCAGGCCTGATGCTACATTGTTTTGCACGAGAACTCAGCTGATGATGATGATGATGAGAGATTGAGTGAACCCGAGATATAAATTAAAACATACATAAATATATTAATAAGATTCAATCACACCGTATTAAGTTTAAAATATTAATATTTATTTTAACAAAATTTAAGATGATTTTATATATATGACCAACTTCACACAGTTTAAACTTTATTTTAATTACAAATATTTGACAATCTTGAGTCAATTTTTTTTTTTTTTTGACAGATATCAATCTAGTGTGGTTGGTGGATGTTTTATACATTTAGAAGAAAAAAAGTATATAATAATAGAGTTTAGCTGTTTATAGAACTTTAATAGAATGCTCTTGGCATTTGATACATAGCTTTATTTTCATTTATTTATAACAATTAAATAAGAATACATTATGATCCATAAGTATACATTTTTGACAATTAATGATCAAATATTGTGAAACTCTATAAATATGGGAATGGCTTATTTCAATAAAGGGGAGGCAGCTTCAGAGCAGTTGGATCTAAACTCCAACAAAAAATATTTTAAGAGAAAATGTTTCATTATCACACATCATTATGATTTATTTTGTTAAATAGGCTAGGAAACAAAATATAAGAAGTTGCAGTGCTAGCATCATGTCAGTGGCAGAAAGAATGGCAACTTCAGCCGAGAAAATGTCATTCTTCTATTTTAATATGGTATGCCAGCTTCAGGCAGAGTAGTACCTAAATGGAAACATAGGTAGAAAGTTGCTATGAGTCTGGATTATGGTAAATCCATGCACAGCTTCAATTACACTAACCTGCTTGTTACCTCTGTTTCGAATGAAAACACTAAGACAATGAAAGGCTACATAATCTTTCAGAATGAGGTACAGAAGATATGAGCAGAATATAAATATATACTTTGGGAGAAAAATGACAAACAAAGAAGATCATGACTTTCCAGATGACATATGGACAAATAAGATCAAAGCATTATGTGAGTCATTAATAATTTCTGACTTATTAAGGATATAAAATCATTGGACTTAAATACTAAAATAAAGCCTTAAATGGTTTAACAAATATGTAATGATATACTAAAATAATGACTCATGTAAGATAAGGTTATTAATCAGAAGCTAAAACTATAATTAATAAAATGTGCATTTCTCCTCTTCTTGAATCAATACTATTTTCTTTAACATATATAAAACAAATAAAATTCATGCATCTAAGAGTGCAAATAACCAAGTAGAATTAGGTCACCAGCCTTTTGGTGATAATGGTCAATAAAGAAATATATAAAATTAATGGGTACCAAGATTCACCCAGATTAGAAAAGTATTTATACATTTTGTATAAATTTCAATAAAATATTTTTAAAGCATATATTCATTTAAAAAAAAACACACAATCATATGAGCTATTTAGAAATAAATAACATGAACTAATTAATCCCCCCCCCTCTTTATATTCAAAGTGGGATATAGATGAAGCTCACAAGACTAGGTTTGACTGACATTTACAAATAAAAATTAAGTGGAAAAGCATGAGTTAGATGGAAGATTTTACAGTAAGATAAATGTAGATTGTAGAGAATTGATACACAGAAAATAATTATTAATTAACATACCAATTAGTGAGGTAAAAGAGAATGAACCTAAAGAAAACATTAATTTTTAAGAGTTAGGAGTTAGAATTCAGGTAATGTGATTATAATAATCTTGGGCTTGTTACATCATGATTCTCCAGAATGAAGTATGGACAAATTTTTTGTGGAAGGCAACATTCTTTGACTTGCATGGCAGGCAGACACTATTTAAGTGAAAAACATTTTTCTTGACCTCAGTGGTTCTCTAATGGCATGGGCACTCTTGATTAGTAGGAGCTACATTACTGCATGGTGAAGAATTGGGCTGAAGATTGAGCGAAAGGCAGCATAGATCCCTCTACTCAAAAACCATTTCAAAAAAATAAAAAGGACATAAAGTAGGTTAGCAACAATTGACCAAACTCTAACACAATAGATTTTCAGCCCTATTTATACAAGTTTTAAATTATTTAAAGAATGCTTTTAGTTAAAATTCTTAACTCAAATTGAATCCTGAATCTACAGAAATATTTTCTCTATTGTTATTGTAAATAATATTTATTTTCAAAGCGCAGATGATTTGAAATTAACTTACGAGAGAGTGCAAGTCTCTCAGCGCTTGTGATTATTAATAGCCAATCAGATCGTAAATACTGGGACAACAATATAACAAGAAAAGAGTGGTAACCACTCTTAACTTTACTTGTCTGTCTATATATCCAAGCCAGTCCAAAGTACTTATATCTGAAAGTGTGAATATTAAATACCTTCACACACTACTCACTGACTTCAAATTACAAACATACAGCATGAAATCTTTAGATTCACTATGCAGTAGATTATCGATGTTATAAATTGCAGAAATATATGTAAATAATATTTATTTTCAAAGCGCAGATGATTTGAAATTAACTTACGAGAGAGTGCAAGTCTCTCAGCGCTTGTGATTATTAATAGCCAATCAGATCGTAAATACTGGGACAACAATTTAACAAGAAAAGAGTGGTAACCACTCTTAACTTTACTTGTCTGTCTATATATCCAAGCCAGTCCAAAGTACTTATATCTGAAAGTGTGAATATTAAATACCTTCACACACTACTCACTGACTTCAAATTACAAACATACAGCATGAAATCTTTAGATTCACTATGCAGTAGATTATCGATGTTATAAATTGCAGAAATATATGTAAATAATATTTATTTTCAAAGCGCAGATGATTTGAAATTAACTTACGAGAGAGTGCAAGTCTCTCAGCGCTTGTGATTATTAATAGCCAATCAGATCGTAAATACTGGGACAACGATTTAACAAGAAAAGAGTGGTAACCACTCTTAACTTTACTTGTCTGTCTATATATCCAAGCCAGTCCAAAGTACTTATATCTGAAAGTGTGAATATTAAATACCTTCACACACTACTCACTGACTTCAAATTACAAACATACAGCATGAAATCTTTAGATTCACTATGCAGTAGATTATCGATGTTATAAATTGCAGAAATATATGTAAATAATATTTATGTTCAAAGTGCAGATGATTTGAAATTAACTTACGAGAGAGTGCAAGTCTCTCAGCGCTTGTGATTATTAATAGCCAATCAGATCGTAAATACTGGGACAACGATTTAACAAGAAAAGAGTGGTAACCACTCTTAACTTTACTTGTCTGTCTATATATCCAAGCCAGTCCAAAGTACTTATATCTGAAAGTGTGAATATTAAATACCTTCACACACTACTCACTGACTTCAAATTACAAACATACAGCATGAAATCTTTAGATTCACTATGCAGTAGATTATCGATGTTATAAATTGCAGAAATATATGTAAATAATATTTATTTTCAAAGCGCAGATGATTTGAAATTAACTTACGAGAGAGTGCAAGTCTCTCAGCGCTTGTGATTATTAATAGCCAATCAGATCGTAAATACTGGGACAACGATTTAACAAGAAAAGAGTGGTAACCACTCTTAACTTTACTTGTCTGTCTATATATCCAAGCCAGTCCAAAGTACTTATATCTGAAAGTGTGAATATTAAATACCTTCACACACTACTCACTGACTTCAAATTACAAACATACAGCATGAAATCTTTAGATTCACTATGCAGTAGATTATCGATGTTATAAATTGCAGAAATATATGTAAATAATATTTATTTTCAAAGCGCAGATGATTTGAAATTAACTTACGAGAGAGTGCAAGTCTCTCAGTGCTTGTGATTATTAATAGCCAATCAGATCGTAAATACTGGGACAACGATTTAACAAGAAAAGAGTGGTAACCACTCTTAACTTTACTTGTCTGTCTATATATCCAAGCCAGTCCAAAGTACTTATATCTGAAAGTGTGAATATTAAATACCTTCACACACTACTCACTGACTTCAAATTACAAACATACAGCATGAAATCTTTAGATTCACTATGCAGTAGATTATCGATGTTATAAATTGCAGAAATATATGTAAATAATATTTATTTTCAAAGCGCAGATGATTTGAAATTAACTTACGAGAGAGTGCAAGTCTCTCAGCGCTTGTGATTATTAATAGCCAATCAGATCGTAAATACTGGGACAACGATTTAACAAGAAAAGAGTGGTAACCACTCTTAACTTTACTTGTCTGTCTATATATCCAAGCCAGTCCAAAGTACTTATATCTGAAAGTGTGAATATTAAATACCTTCACACACTACTCACTGACTTCAAATTACAAACATACAGCATGAAATCTTTAGATTCACTATGCAGTAGATTATCGATGTTATAAATTGCAGAAATATATGTAAATAATATTTATTTTCAAAGCGCAGATGATTTGAAATTAACTTACGAGAGAGTGCAAGTCTCTCAGCGCTTGTGATTATTAATAGCCAATCAGATCGTAAATACTGGGACAACGATTTAACAAGAAAAGAGTGGTAACCACTCTTAACTTTACTTGTCTGTCTATATATCCAAGCCAGTCCAAAGTACTTATATCTGAAAGTGTGAATATTAAATACCTTCACACACTACTCACTGACTTCAAATTACAAACATACAGCATGAAATCTTTAGATTCACTATGCAGTAGATTATCGATGTTATAAATTGCAGAAATATATGTAAATAATATTTATTTTCAAAGCGCAGATGATTTGAAATTAACTTACGAGAGAGTGCAAGTCTCTCAGCGCTTGTGATTATTAATAGCCAATCAGATCGTAAATACTGGGACAACGATTTAACAAGAAAAGAGTGGTAACTACTCTTAACTTTACTTGTCTGTCTATATATCCAAGCCAGTCCAAAGTACTTATATCTGAAAGTGTGAATATTAAATACCTTCACACACTACTCACTGACTTCAAATTACAAACATACAGCATGAAATCTTTAGATTCACTATGCAGTAGATTATCGATGTTATAAATTGCAGAAATATATGTAAATAATATTTATGTTCAAAGTGCAGATGATTTGAAATTAACTTACGAGAGAGTGCAAGTCTCTCAGCGCTTGTGATTATTAATAGCCAATCAGATCGTAAATACTGGGACAACGATTTAACAAGAAAAGAGTGGTAACTACTCTTAACTTTACTTGTCTGTCTATATATCCAAGCCAGTCCAAAGTACTTATATCTGAAAGTGTGAATATTAAATACCTTCACACACTACTCACTGACTTCAAATTACAAACATACAGCATGAAATCTTTAGATTCACTATGCAGTAGATTATCGATGTTATAAATTGCAGAAATATATGTAAATAATATTTATTTTCAAAGCGCAGATGATTTGAAATTAACTTACGAGAGAGTGCAAGTCTCTCAGCGCTTGTGATTATTAATAGCCAATCAGATCGTAAATACTGGGACAACGATTTAACAAGAAAAGAGTGGTAACCACTCTTAACTTTACTTGTCTGTCTATATATCCAAGCCAGTCCAAAGTACTTATATCTGAAAGTGTGAATATTAAATACCTTCACACACTACTCACTGACTTCAAATTACAAACATACAGCATGAAATCTTTAGATTCACTATGCAGTAGATTATCGATGTTATAAATTGCAGAAATATATTTAAATAATATTTATTTTCAAAGCGCAGATGATTTGAAATTAACTTACGAGAGAGTGCAAGTCTCTCAGCGCTTGTGATTATTAATAGCCAATCAGATCGTAAATACTGGGACAACGATTTAACAAGAAAAGAGTGGTAACCACTCTTAACTTTACTTGTCTGTCTATATATCCAAGCCAGTCCAAAGTACTTATATCTGAAAGTGTGAATATTAAATACCTTCACACACTACTCACTGACTTCAAATTACAAACATACAGCATGAAATCTTTAGATTCACTATGCAGTAGATTATCGATGTTATAAATTGCAGAAATATATGTAAATAATATTTATTTTCAAAGCGCAGATGATTTGAAATTAACTTACGAGAGAGTGCAAGTCTCTCAGCGCTTGTGATTATTAATAGCCAATCAGATCGTAAATACTGGGACAACGATTTAACAAGAAAAGAGTGGTAACCACTCTTAACTTTACTTGTCTGTCTATATATCCAAGCCAGTCCAAAGTACTTATATCTGAAAGTGTGAATATTAAATACCTTCACACACTACTCACTGACTTCAAATTACAAACATACAGCATGAAATCTTTAGATTCACTATGCAGTAGATTATCGATGTTATAAATTGCAGAAATATATGTAAATAATATTTATTTTCAAAGCGCAGATGATTTGAAATTAACTTACGAGAGAGTGCAAGTCTCTCAGCGCTTGTGATTATTAATAGCCAATCAGATCGTAAATACTGGGACAACGATTTAACAAGAAAAGAGTGGTAACCACTCTTAACTTTACTTGTCTGTCTATATATCCAAGCCAGTCCAAAGTACTTATATCTGAAAGTGTGAATATTAAATACCTTCACACACTACTCACTGACTTCAAATTACAAACATACAGCATGAAATCTTTAGATTCACTATGCAGTAGATTATCGATGTTATAAATTGCAGAAATATATGTAAATAATATTTATTTTCAAAGCGCAGATGATTTGAAATTAACTTACGAGAGAGTGCAAGTCTCTCAGCGCTTGTGATTATTAATAGCCAATCAGATCGTAAATACTGGGACAACGATTTAACAAGAAAAGAGTGGTAACCACTCTTAACTTTACTTGTCTGTCTATATATCCAAGCCAGTCCAAAGTACTTATATCTGAAAGTGTGAATATTAAATACCTTCACACACTACTCACTGACTTCAAATTACAAACATACAGCATGAAATCTTTAGATTCACTATGCAGTAGATTATCGATGTTATAAATTGCAGAAATATATGTAAATAATATTTATTTTCAAAGCGCAGATGATTTGAAATTAACTTACGAGAGAGTGCAAGTCTCTCAGCGCTTGTGATTATTAATAGCCAATCAGATCGTAAATACTGGGACAACGATTTAACAAGAAAAGAGTGGTAACCACTCTTAACTTTACTTGTCTGTCTATATATCCAAGCCAGTCCAAAGTACTTATATCTGAAAGTGTGAATATTAAATACCTTCACACACTACTCACTGACTTCAAATTACAAACATACAGCATGAAATCTTTAGATTCACTATGCAGTAGATTATCGATGTTATAAATTGCAGAAATATATGTAAATAATATTTATTTTCAAAGCGCAGATGATTTGAAATTAACTTACGAGAGAGTGCAAGTCTCTCAGCGCTTGTGATTATTAATAGCCAATCAGATCGTAAATACTGGGACAACGATTTAACAAGAAAAGAGTGGTAACCACTCTTAACTTTACTTGTCTGTCTATATATCCAAGCCAGTCCAAAGTACTTATATCTGAAAGTGTGAATATTAAATACCTTCACACACTACTCACTGACTTCAAATTACAAACATACAGCATGAAATCTTTAGATTCACTATGCAGTAGATTATCGATGTTATAAATTGCAGAAATATATGTAAATAATATTTATTTTCAAAGCGCAGATGATTTGAAATTAACTTACGAGAGAGTGCAAGTCTCTCAGCGCTTGTGATTATTAATAGCCAATCAGATCGTAAATACTGGGACAACGATTTAACAAGAAAAGAGTGGTAACCACTCTTAACTTTACTTGTCTGTCTATATATCCAAGCCAGTCCAAAGTACTTATATCTGAAAGTGTGAATATTAAATACCTTCACACACTACTCACTGACTTCAAATTACAAACATACAGCATGAAATCTTTAGATTCACTATGCAGTAGATTATCGATGTTATAAATTGCAGAAATATATGTAAATAATATTTATTTTCAAAGCGCAGATGATTTGAAATTAACTTACGAGAGAGTGCAAGTCTCTCAGCGCTTGTGATTATTAATAGCCAATCAGATCGTAAATATTGGGACAACGATTTAACAAGAAAAGAGTGGTAACCACTCTTAACTTTACTTGTCTGTCTATATATCCAAGCCAGTCCAAAGTACTTATATCTGAAAGTGTGAATATTAAATACCTTCACACACTACTCACTGACTTCAAATTACAAACATACAGCATGAAATCTTTAGATTCACTATGCAGTAGATTATCGATGTTATAAATTGCAGAAATATATGTAAATAATATTTATTTTCAAAGCGCAGATGATTTGAAATTAACTTACGAGAGAGTGCAAGTCTCTCAGCGCTTGTGATTATTAATAGCCAATCAGATCGTAAATACTGGGACAACGATTTAACAAGAAAAGAGTGGTAACCACTCTTAACTTTACTTGTCTGTCTATATATCCAAGCCAGTCCAAAGTACTTATATCTGAAAGT
Organism: Epiperipatus broadwayi; assembly: GCA_028023455.1. NCBI lineage: Eukaryota > Metazoa > Onychophora > Udeonychophora > Euonychophora > Peripatidae > Epiperipatus > Epiperipatus broadwayi. The sequence continues at coordinate 33,034 of JAQFVV010013452.1, read as the reverse complement.
GTGAATATTAAATACCTTCACACACTACTCACTGACTTCAAATTACAAACATACAGCATGAAATCTTTAGATTCACTATGCAGTAGATTATCGATGTTATAAATTGCAGAAATATATGTAAATAATATTTATTTTCAAAGCGCAGATGATTTGAAATTAACTTACGAGAGAGTGCAAGTCTCTCAGCGCTTGTGATTATTAATAGCCAATCAGATCGTAAATACTGGGACAACGATTTAACAAGAAAAGAGTGGTAACCACTCTTAACTTTACTTGTCTGTCTATATATCCAAGCCAGCGTACGTATATCTGAAAGTGTGAATATTAAATACCTTCACACACTACTCACTGACTTCAAATTACAAACATACAGCATGAAATCTTTAGATTCACTATGCAGTAGATTATCGATGTTATAAATTGCAGAAATATATGTAAATAATATTTATTTTCAAAGTGCAGATGATTTGAAATTAACTTACGAGAGAGTGCAAGTCTCTCAGCGCTTGTGATTATTAATAGCCAATCAGATCGTAAATACTGGGACAACGATTTAACAAGAAAAGAGTGGTAACCACTCTTAACTTTACTTGTCTGTCTATATATCCAAGCCAGTCCAAAGTACTTATATCTGAAAGTGTGAATATTAAATACCTTCACACACTACTCACTGACTTCAAATTACAAACATACAGCATGAAATCTTTAGATTCACTATGCAGTAGATTATCGATGTTATAAATTGCAGAAATATATGTAAATAATATTTATTTTCAAAGCGCAGATGATTTGAAATTAACTTACGAGAGAGTGCAAGTCTCTCAGCGCTTGTGATTATTAATAGCCAATCAGATCGTAAATACTGACGTGTGCTCGTAATTTATCTTCAAGAAAAGAGTGGTAACCACTCTTAACTTTACTTGTCTGTCTATATATCCAAGCCAGTCCAAAGTACTTATATCTGAAAGTGTGAATATTAAATACCTTCACACACTACTCACTGACTTCAAATTACAAACATACAGCATGAAATCTTTACATTCACTATGCAGATCTTTATCGATGTTATAAATTGCAGAAATATATGTAAATAATATTTATTTTCAAAGCGCAGATGATTTGAAATTAACTTACGAGAGAGTGCAAGTCTCTCAGCGCTTGTGATTATTAATAGCCAATCAGATCGTAAATACTGGGACAACGATTTAACAAGAAAAGAGTGGTAACCACTCTTAACTTTACTTGTCTGTCTATATATCCAAGCCAGTCCAAAGTACTTATATCTGAAAGTGTGAATATTAAATACCTTCACACACTACTCACTGACTTCAAATTACAAACATACAGCATGAAATCTTTAGATTCACTATGCAGTAGATTATCGATGTTATAAATTGCAGAAATATATGTAAATAATATTTATTTTCAAAGCGCAGATGATTTGAAATTAACTTACGAGAGAGTGCAAATCTCTCAGCGCTTGTGATTATTAATAGCCAATCAGATCGTAAATACTGGGACAACGATTTAACAAGAAAAGAGTGGTAACCACTCTTAACTTTACTTGTCTGTCTATATATCCAAGCCAGTCCAAAGTACTTATATCTGAAAGTGTGAATATTAAATACCTTCACACACTACTCACTGACTTCAAATTACAAACATACAGCATGAAATCTTTAGATTCACTATGCAGTAGATTATCGATGTTATAAATTGCAGAAATATATGTAAATAATATTTATTTTCAAAGCGCAGATGATTTGAAATTAACTTACGAGAGAGTGCAAGTCTCTCAGCGCTTGTGATTATTAATAGCCAATCAGATCGTAAATACTGGGACAACGATTTAACAAGAAAAGAGTGGTAACCACTCTTAACTTTACTTGTCTGTCTATATATCCAAGCCAGTCCAAAGTACTTATATCTGAAAGTGTGAATATTAAATACCTTCACACACTACTCACTGACTTCAAATTACAAACATACAGCATGAAATCTTTAGATTCACTATGCAGTAGATTATCGATGTTATAAATTGCAGAAATATATGTAAATAATATTTATTTTCAAAGCGCAGATGATTTGAAATTAACTTACGAGAGAGTGCAAGTCTCTCAGCGCTTGTGATTATTAATAGCCAATCAGATCGTAAATACTGGGACAACGATTTAACAAGAAAAGAGTGGTAACCACTCTTAACTTTACTTGTCTGTCTATATATCCAAGCCAGTCCAAAGTACTTATATCTGAAAGTGTGAATATTAAATACCTTCACACACTACTCACTGACTTCAAATTACAAACATACAGCATGAAATCTTTAGATTCACTATGCAGTAGATTATCGATGTTATAAATTGCAGAAATATATGTAAATAATATTTATTTTCAAAGCGCAGATGATTTGAAATTAACTTACGAGAGAGTGCAAGTCTCTCAGCGCTTGTGATTATTAATAGCCAATCAGATCGTAAATACTGGGACAACGATTTAACAAGAAAAGAGTGGTAACCACTCTTAACTTTACTTGTCTGTCTATATATCCAAGCCAGTCCAAAGTACTTATATCTGAAAGTGTGAATATTAAATACCTTCACACACTACTCACTGACTTCAAATTACAAACATACAGCATGAAATCTTTAGATTCACTATGCAGTAGATTATCGATGTTATAAATTGCAGAAATATATGTAAATAATATTTATTTTCAAAGCGCAGATGATTTGAAATTAACTTACGAGAGAGTGCAAGTCTCTCAGCGCTTGTGATTATTAATAGCCAATCAGATCGTAAATACTGGGACAACGATTTAAAGTTAAGAGTGGTTACCACTCTTAACTTTACTTGTCTGTCTATATATCCAAGCCAGTCCAAAGTACTTATATCTGAAAGTGTGAATATTAAATACCTTCACACACTACTCACTGACTTCAAATTACAAACATACAGCATGAAATCTTTAGATTCACTATGCAGTAGATTATCGATGTTATAAATTGCAGAAATATATGTAAATAATATTTATTTTCAAAGCGCAGATGATTTGAAATTAACTTACGAGAGAGTGCAAGTCTCTCAGCGCTTGTGATTATTAATAGCCAATCAGATCGTAAATACTGGGACAACGATTTAACAAGAAAAGAGTGGTAACCACTCTTAACTTTACTTGTCTGTCTATATATCCAAGCCAGTCCAAAGTACTTCTATCTGAAAGTGTGAATATTAAATACCTTCACACACTACTCACTGACTTCAAATTACAAACATACAGCATGAAATCTTTAGATTCACTATGCAGTAGATTATCGATGTTATAAATTGCAGAAATATATGTAAATAATATTTATTTTCAAAGCGCAGATGATTTGAAATTAACTTACGAGAGAGTGCAAGTCTCTCAGCGCTTGTGATTATTAATAGCCAATCAGATCGTAAATACTGGGACAACGATTTAACAAGAAAAGAGTGGTAACCACTCTTAACTTTACTTGTCTGTCTATATATCCAAGCCAGTCCAAAGTACTTATATCTGAAAGTGTGAATATTAAATACCTTCACACACTACTCACTGACTTCAAATTACAAACATACAGCATGAAATCTTTAGATTCACTATGCAGTAGATTATCGATGTTATAAATTGCAGAAATATATGTAAATAATATTTATTTTCAAAGCGCAGATGATTTGAAATTAACTTACGAGAGAGTGCAAGTCTCTCAGCGCTTGTGATTATTAATAGCCAATCAGATCGTAAATACTGGGACAACGATTTAACAAGAAAAGAGTGGTAACCACTCTTAACTTTACTTGTCTGTCTATATATCCAAGCCAGTCCAAAGTACTTATATCTGAAAGTGTGAATATTAAATACCTTCACACACTACTCACTGACTTCAAATTACAAACATACAGCATGAAATCTTTAGATTCACTATGCAGTAGATTATCGATGTTATAAATTGCAGAAATATATGTAAATAATATTTATTTTCAAAGCGCAGATGATTTGAAATTAACTTACGAGAGAGTGCAAGTCTCTCAGCGCTTGTGATTATTAATAGCCAATCAGATCGTAAATACTGGGACAACGATTTAACAAGAAAAGAGTGGTAACCACTCTTAACTTTACTTGTCTGTCTATATATCCAAGCCAGTCCAAAGTACTTATATCTGAAAGTGTGAATATTAAATACCTTCGGAACACACTACTCACTGACTTCAAATTACAAACATACAGCATGAAATCTTTAGATTCACTATGCAGTAGATTATCGATGTTATAAATTGCAGAAATATATGTAAATAATATTTATTTTCAAAGCGCAGATGATTTGAAATTAACTTACGAGAGAGTGCAAGTCTCTCAGCGCTTGTGATTATTAATAGCCAATCAGATCGTAAATACTGGGACAACGATTTAACAAGAAAAGAGTGGTAACCACTCTTAACTTTACTTGTCTGTCTATATATCCAAGCCAGTCCAAAGTACTTATATCTGAAAGTGTGAATATTAAATACCTTCACACACTACTCACTGACTTCAAATTACAAACATACAGCATGAAATCTTTAGATTCACTATGCAGTAGATTATCGATGTTATAAATTGCAGAAATATATGTAAATAATATTTATTTTCAAAGCGCAGATGATTTGAAATTAACTTACGAGAGAGTGCAAGTCTCTCAGCGCTTGTGATTATTAATAGCCAATCAGATCGTAAATACTGGGACAACGATTTAACAAGAAAAGAGTGGTAACCACTCTTAACTTTACTTGTCTGTCTATATATCCAAGCCAGTCCAAAGTACTTATATCTGAAAGTGTGAATATTAAATACCTTCACACACTACTCACTGACTTCAAATTACAAACATACAGCATGAAATCTTTAGATTCACTATAGAGTAGATTATCGATGTTATAAATTGCAGAAATATATGTAAATAATATTTATTTTCAAAGCGCAGATGATTTGAAATTAACTTACGAGAGAGTGCAAGTCTCTCAGCGCTTGTGATTATTAATAGCCAATCAGATCGTAAATACTGGGACAACGATTTAACAAGAAAAGAGTGGTAACCACTCTTAACTTTACTTGTCTGTCTATATATCCAAGCCAGTCCAAAGTACTTATATCTGAAAGTGTGAATATTAAATACCTTCACACACTACTCACTGACTTCAAATTACAAACATACAGCATGAAATCTTTAGATTCACTATGCAGTAGATTATCGATGTTATAAATTGCAGAAATATATGTAAATAATATTTATTTTCAAAGCGCAGATGATTTGAAATTAACTTACGAGAGAGTGCAAGTCTCTCAGCGCTTGTGATTATTAATAGCCAATCAGATCGTAAATACTGGGACAACGATTTAACAAGAAAAGAGTGGTAACCACTCTTAACTTTACTTGTCTGTCTATATATCCAAGCCAGTCCAAAGTACTTATATCTGAAAGTGTGAATATTAAATACCTTCACACACTACTCACTGACTTCAAATTACAAACATACAGCATGAAATCTTTAGATTCACTATGCAGTAGATTATCGATGTTATAAATTGCAGAAATATATGTAAATAATATTTATTTTCAAAGCGCAGATGATTTGAAATTAACTTACGAGAGAGTGCAAGTCTCTCAGCGCTTGTGATTATTAATAGCCAATCAGATCGTAAATACTGGGACAACGATTTAACAAGAAAAGAGTGGTAACCACTCTTAACTTTACTTGTCTGTCTATATATCCAAGCCAGTCCAAAGTACTTATATCTGAAAGTGTGAATATTAAATACCTTCACACACTACTCACTGACTTCAAATTACAAACATACAGCATGAAATCTTTAGATTCACTATGCAGTAGATTATCGATGTTATAAATTGCAGAAATATATGTAAATAATATTTATTTTCAAAGCGCAGATGATTTGAAATTAACTTACGAGAGAGTGCAAGTCTCTCAGCGCTTGTGATTATTAATAGCCAATCAGATCGTAAATACTGGGACAACGATTTAACAAGAGCATCAGTGGTAACCACTCTTAACTTTACCTGTCTGTCTATATATCCAAGCCAGTCCAAAGTACTTATATCTGAAAGTGTGAATATTAAATACCTTCACACACTACTCACTGACTTCAAATTACAAACATACAGCATGAAATCTTTAGATTCACTATGCAGTAGATTATCGATGTTATAAATTGCAGAAATATATGTAAATAATATTTATTTTCAAAGCGCAGATGATTTGAAATTAACTTACGAGAGAGTGCAAGTCTCTCAGCGCTTGTGATTATTAATAGCCAATCAGATCGTAAATACTGGGACAACGATTTAACAAGAAAAGAGTGGTAACCACTCTTAACTTTACTTGTCTGTCTATATATCCAAGCCAGTCCAAAGTACTTATATCTGAAAGTGTGAATATTAAATACCTTCACACACTACTCACTGACTTCAAATTACAAACATACAGCATGAAATCTTTAGATTCACTATGCAGTAGATTATCGATGTTATAAATTGCAGAAATATATGTAAATAATATTTATTTTCAAAGCGCAGATGATTTGAAATTAACTTACGAGAGAGTGCAAGTCTCTCAGCGCTTGTGATTATTAATAGCCAATCAGATCGTAAATACTGGGACAACGATTTAACAAGAAAAGAGTGGTAACCACTCTTAACTTTACTTGTCTGTCTATATATCCAAGCCAGTCCAAAGTACTTATATCTGAAAGTGTGAATATTAAATACCTTCACACACTACTCACTGACTTCAAATTACAAACATACAGCATGAAATCTTTAGATTCACTATGCAGTAGATTATCGATGTTATAAATTGCAGAAATATATGTAAATAATATTTATTTTCAAAGCGCAGATGATTTGAAATTAACTTACGAGAGAGTGCAAGTCTCTCAGCGCTTGTGATTATTAATAGCCAATCAGATCGTAAATACTGGGACAACGATTTAACAAGAAAAGAGTGGTAACCACTCTTAACTTTACTTGTCTGTCTATATATCCAAGCCAGTCCAAAGTACTTATATCTGAAAGTGTGAATATTAAATACCTTCACACACTACTCACTGACTTCAAATTACAAACATACAGCATGAAATCTTTAGATTCACTATGCAGTAGATTATCGATGTTATAAATTGCAGAAATATATGTAAATAATATTTATTTTCAAAGCGCAGATGATTTGAAATTAACTTACGAGAGAGTGCAAGTCTCTTAGCGCTTGTGATTATTAATAGCCAATCAGATCGTAAATACTGGGACAACGATTTAACAAGAAAAGAGTGGTAACCACTTTTAACTTTACTTGTCTGTCTATATATCCAAGCCAGTCCAAAGTACTTATATCTGAAAGTGTGAATATTAAATACCTTCACACACTACTCACTGACTTCAAATTACAAACATACAGCATGAAATCTTTAGATTCACTATGCAGTAGATTATCGATGTTATAAATTGCAGAAATATATGTAAATAATATTTATTTTCAAAGCGCAGATGATTTGAAATTAACTTACGAGAGAGTGCAAGTCTCTCAGCGCTTGTGATTATTAATAGCCAATCAGATCGTAAATACTGGGACAACGATTTAACAAGAAAAGAGTGGTAACCACTCTTAACTTTACTTGTCTGTCTATATATCCAAGCCAGTCCAAAGTACTTATATCTTAAAGTGTGAATATTAAATACCTTCACACACTACTCACTGACTTCAAATTACAAACATACAGCTTGCTCTTCGATTAGATTCACTATGCAGTAGATTATCGATGTTATAAATTGCAGAAATATATGTAAATAATATTTATTTTCAAAGCGCAGATGATTTGAAATTAACTTACGAGAGAGTGCAAGTCTCTCAGCACTTGTGATTATTAATATCCAATCAGATCGTAAATACTGGGACAACGATTTAACAAGAAAAGAGTGGTAAACACTCTTAACTTTACTTGTCTGTCTATATATCCAAGCCAGTCCAAAGTACTTATATCTGAAAGTGTGAATATTAAATACCTTCACACACTACTCACTGACTTCAAATTACAAACATACAGCATGAAATCTTTAGATTCACTATGCAGTAGATTATCGATGTTATAAATTGCAGAAATATATGTAAATAATATTTATGTTCAAAGTGCAGATAAATTGAAATTAACTTACGAGAGAGTGCAAGTCTCTCAGCGCTTGTGATTATTAATAGCCAATCAGATCGTAAATACTGGGACAACAATTTAACAAGAAAAGAGTGGTAACCACTCTTAACTTTACTTGTCTGTCTATATATCCAAGCCAGTCCAAAGTACTTATATCTGAAAGTGTGAATATTAAATACCTTCACATACTACTCTCTGACTTCAAATTACAAACATACAGCATGAAATCTTTAGATTCACTATGCAGTAGATTATCGATGTTATAAATTGCAGAAATATATGTAAATAATATTTATTTTCAAAGCGCAGATGATTTGAAATTAACATACGAGAGAGTGCAAGTCTCTCAGCGCTTGTGATTATTAATAGCCAATCAGATCGTAAATACTGGGACAACGATTTAACAAGAAAAGAGTGGTAACCACTCTTAACTTTACTTGTCTGTCTATATATCCAAGCCAGTCCAAAGTACTTATATCTGAAAATGTGAATATTAAATACCTTCACACACTACTCACTGACTTCAAATTACAAACATACAGCATGAAATCTTTAGATTCACTATGCAGTAGATTATCGATGTTATAAATTGCAGAAATATATGTAAATAATATTTATTTTCAAAGCGCAGATGATTTGAAATTAACTTACGAGAGAGTGCAAGTCTCTCAGCACTTGTGATTATTAATAGCCAATCAGATCGTAAATACTGGGACAACGATTTAACAAGAAAAGAGTGGTAACCACTCTTAACTTTACTTGTCTGTCTATATATCCAAGCCAGTCCAAAGTACTTATATCTGAAAGTGTGAATATTAAATACCTTCACACACTACTCACTGACTTCAAATTACAAACATACAGCATGAAATCTTTAGATTCACTATGCAGTAGATTATCGATGTTATAAATTGCAGAAATATATGTAAATAATATTTATGTTCAAAGTGCAGATGATTTGAAATTAACTTACGAGAGAGTGCAAGTCTCTCAGCGCTTGTGATTATTAATAGCCAATCAGATCGTAAATACTGGGACAACGATTTAACAAGAAAAGAGTGGTAACCACTCTTAACTTTACTTGTCTGTCTATATATCCAAGCCAGTCCAAAGTACTTATATCTGAAAGTGTGAATATTAAATACCTTCGCACACTACTCACTGACTTCAAATTACAAACATACAGCATGAAATCTTTAGATTCACTATGCAGTAGATTATCGATGTTATAAATTGCAGAAATATATGTAAATAATATTTATTTTCAAAGCGCAGATGATTTGAAATTAACTTACAAGAGAGTGCAAGTCTCTCAGCGCATGTGATTATTAATAGCCAATGAGATCGTAAATACTGGGACAACGATTTAACAAGAAAAGAGTGGTAACCACTCTTAACTTTACTTGTCTGTCTATATATCCAAGCCAGTCCAAAGTACTTATATCTGAAAGTGTGAATATTAAATACCTTCACACACTACTCACTGACTTCAAATTACAAACATACAGCATGGAATCTTTAGATTCACTATGCAGTAGATTATCGATGTTATAAATTGCAGAAATATATGTAAATAATATTTATTTTCAAAGCGCAGATGATTTGAAATTAACTTACGAGAGAGTGCAAGTCTCTCAGCGCTTGTGATTATTAATAGCCAATCAGATAGTAAATACTGGGACAACGATTTAACAAGAAAAGAGTGGTAACCACTCTTAACATTACTTGTCTGTCTATATATCCAAGCCAGTCCAAAGTACTTATATCTGAAAGTGTGAATATTAAATACCTTCACACACTACTCACTGACTTCAAATTACAAACATACAGCATGAAATCTTTAGATTCACTATGCAGTAGATTATCGATGTTATAAATTGCAGAAATATATGTAAATAATATTTATTTTCAAAGCGCAGATGATTTGAAATTAACTTACGATAGAGTGCAAGTCTCTCAGCGCTTGTGATTATTAATAGCCAATCAGATCGTAAATACTGGGACAACGATTTAACAAGAAAAGAGTGGTAACCACTCTTAACTTTACTTGTCTGTCTATATATCCAAGCCAGTCCAAAGTACTTATATCTGAAAGTGTGAATATTAAATACCTTCACACACTACTCACTGACTTCAAATTACAAACATACAGCATGAAATCTTTAGATTCACTATGCAGTAGATTATCGATGTTATAAATTGCAGAAATATATGTAAATAATATTTATTTTCAAAGCGCAGATGATTTGAAATTAACTTACGAGAGAGTGCAAGTCTCTCAGCGCTTGTGATTATTAATAGCCAATCAGATCGTAAATACTGGGACAACGATTTAACAAGAAAAGAGTGGTAACCACTCTTAACTTTACTTGTCTGTCTATATATCCAAGCCAGTCCAAAGTACTTATATCTGAAAGTGTGAATATTAAATACCTTCACACACTACTCACTGACTTCAAATTACAAACATACAGCATCAAATCTTTAGATTCACTATGCAGTAGATTATCGATGTTATAAATTGCAGAAATACATGTAAATAATATTTATTTTCAAAGCGCAGATGATTTGAAATTAACTTACGAGAGAGTGCAAGTCTCTCAGCGCTTGTGATTATTAATAGCCAATCAGATCGTAAATACTGGGACAACGATTTAACAAGAAAAGAGTGGTAACCACTCTTAACTTTACTTGTCTGTCTATATATCCAAGCCAGTCCAAAGTACTTATATCTGAAAGTGTGAATATTAAATACCTTCACACACTACTCACTGACTTCAAATTACAAACATACAGCATGAAATCTTTAGATTCACTATGCAGTAGATTATCGATGTTATAAATTGCAGAAATATATGTAAATAATATTTATTTTCAAAGCGCAGATGATTTGAAATTAACTTACGAGAGAGTGTAAGTCTCTCAGCGCTTGTGATTATTAATAGCCAATCAGATCGTAAATACTGGGACAACGATTTAATAAGAAAAGAGTGGTAACCACTCTTAACTTTACTTGTCTGTCTATATATCCAAGCCAGTCCAAAGTACTTATATCTGAAAGTGTGAATATTAAATACCTTCACACACTACTCACTGACTTCAAATTACAAACATACAGCATGAAATCTTTAGATTCACTATGCAGTAGATTATCGATGTTATAAATTGCAGAAATATATGTAAATAATATTTATTTTCAAAGCACAGATGATTTGAAATTAACTTACGAGAGAGTGCAAGTCTCTCAGCGCTTGTGATTATTAATAGCCAATCAGATCGTAAATACTGGGACAACGATTTAACAAGAAAAGAGTGGTAACCACTCTTAACTTTACTTGTCTGTCTATATATCCAAGCCAGTCCAAAGTACTTATATCTGAAAGTGTGAATATTAAATACCTTCGTACACTACTCACTGACTTCAAATTACAAACATACAGCATGAAATCTTTAGATTCACTATGCAGTAGATTATCGATGTTATAAATTGCAGAAAAATATGTAAATAATATTTATTTTCAAAGCGCAGATGATTTGAAATTAACTTACGAGAGAGTGCAAGTCTCTCAGCGCTTGTGATTATTAATAGCCAATCAGATCGTAAATACTGGGACAACGATTTAACAAGAAAAGAGTGGTAACCACTCTTAACTTTACTTGTCTGTCTATATATCCAAGCCAGTCCAAAGTACTTATATCTGAAAGTGTGAATATTAAATACCTTCACACACTACTCACTGACTTCAAATTACAAACATACAGCATGAAATCTTTAGATTCACTATGCAGTAGATTATCGATGTTATAAATTGCAGAAATATATGTAAATAATATTTATATTCAAAGCGCAGATGATTTGAAATTAACTTACGAGAGAGTGCAAGTCTCTCAGCGCTTGTGATTATTAATAGCCAATCAGATCGTAAATACTGGGACAACGATTTAACAAGAAAAGAGTGGTAACCACTCTTAACTTTACTTGTCTGTCTATATATCCAAGCCAGTCCAAAGTACTTATATCTGAAAGTGTGAATATTAAATACCTTCACACACTACTCACTGACTTCAAATTACAAACATACAGCATGGAATCTTTAGATTCACTATGCAGTAGATTATCGATGTTATAAATTGCAGAAATATATGTAAATAATATTTATTTTCAAAGCGCAGATGATTTGAAATTAACTTACGAGAGAGTGCAAGTCTCTCAGCGCTTGTGATTATTAATAGCCAATCAGATAGTAAATACTGGGACAACGATTTAACAAGAAAAGAGTGGTAACCACTCTTAACTTTACTTGTCTGTCTATATATCCAAGCCAGTCCAAAGTACTTATATCTGAAAGTGTGAATATTAAATACCTTCACACACTACTCACTGACTTCAAATTACAAACATACAGCATGAAATCTTTAGATTCACTATGCAGTAGATTATCGATGTTATAAATTGCAGAAATATATGTAAATAATATTTATTTTCAAAGCGCAGATGATTTGAAATTAACTTACGAGAGAGTGCAAGTCTCTCAGCGCTTGTGATTATTAATAGCCAATCAGATCGTAAATACTGGGAAAACGATTTAACAAGAAAAGAGTGGTAACCACTCTTAACTTTACTTGTCTGTCTATATATCCAAGCCAGTCCAAAGTACTTATATCTGAAAGTGTGAATATTAAATACCTTCACACACTTCTCACTGACTTCAAATTACAAACATACAGCATGAAATCTTTAGATTCACTATGCAGTAGATTATCGATGTTATAAATTGCAGAAATATATGTAAATAATATTTATTTTCAAAGCGCAGATGATTTGAAATTAACTTACGAGAGAGTGCAAGTCTCTCAGCGCTTGTGATTATTAATAGCCAATCAGATCGTAAATACTGGGACAACGATTTAACAAGAAAAGAGTGGTAACCACTCTTAACTTTACTTGTCTGTCTATATATCCAAGCCAGTCCAAAGTACTTATATCTGAAAGTGTGAATATTAAATACCTTCGCACACTACTCACTGACTTCAAATTACAAACATACAGCATGAAATCTTTAGATTCACTATGCAGTAGATTATCGATGTTATAAATTGCAGAAATATATGTAAATAATATTTATTTTCAAAGCGCAGATGATTTGAAATTAACTTACGAGAGAGTGCAAGTCTCTCAGCGCTTGTGATTATTAATAGCCAATCAGATCGTAAATACTGGGACAACGATTTAACAAGAAAAGAGTGGTAACCACTCTTAACTTTACTTGTCTGTCTATATATCCAAGCCAGTCCAAAGTACTTATATCTGAAAGTGTGAATATTAAATACCTTCACACACTACTCACTGACTTCAAATTACAAACATACAGCATGAAATCTTTAGATTCACTATGCAGTAGATTATCGATGTTATAAATTGCAGAAATATATGTAAATAATATTTATTTTCAAAGCGCAGATGATTTGAAATTAACTTACGAGAGAGTGCAAGTCTCTCAGCGCTTGTGATTATTAATAGCCAATCAGATCGTAAATACTGGGACAACGATTTAACAAGAAAAGAGTGGTAACCACTCTTAACTTTACTTGTCTGTCTATATATCCAAGCCAGTCCAAAGTACTTATATCTGAAAGTGTGAATATTAAATACCTTCACACACTACTCACTGACTTCAAATTACAAACATACAGCATGAAATCTTTAGATTCACTATGCAGTAGATTATCGATGTTATAAATTGCAGAAATATATGTAAATAATATTTATTTTCAAAGCGCAGATGATTTGAAATTAACTTACGAGAGAGTGCAAGTCTCTCAGCGCTTGTGATTATTAATAGCCAATCAGATCGTAAATACTGGGACAACGATTTAACAAGAAAAGAGTGGTAACCACTCTTAACTTTACTTGTCTGTCTATATATCCAAGCCAGTCCAAAGTACTTATATCTGAAAGTGTGAATATTAAATACCTTCACACACTACTCACTGACTTCAAATTACAAACATACAGCATGAAATCTTTAGATTCACTATGCAGTAGATTATCGATGTTATAAATTGCAGAAATATATGTAAATAATATTTATTTTCAAAGCGCAGATGATTTGAAATTAACTTACGAGAGAGTGCAAGTCTCTCAGCGCTTGTGATTATTAATAGCCAATCAGATCGTAAATACTGGGACAACGATTTAACAAGAAAAGAGTGGTAACCACTCTTAACTTTACTTGTCTGTCTATATATCCAAGCCAGTCCAAAGTACTTATATCTGAAAGTGTGAATATTAAATACCTTCACACACTACTCACTGACTTCAAATTACAAACATACAGCATGAAATCTTTAGATTCACTATGCAATAGATTATCGATGTTATAAATTGCAGAAATATATGTAAATAATATTTATTTTCAAAGCGCAGATGATTTGAAATTAACTTACGAGAGAGTGCAAGTCTCTCAGCGCTTGTGATTATTAATAGCCAATCAGATCGTAAATACTGGGACAACGATTTAACAAGAAAAGAGTGGTAACCACTCTTAACTTTACTTGTCTGTCTATATATCCAAGCCAGTCCAAAGTACCTATATCTGAAAGTGTGAATATTAAATACCTTCACACACTACTCACTGACTTCAAATTACAAACATACAGCATGAAATCTTTAGATTCACTATGCAGTAGATTATCGATGTTATAAATTGCAGAAATATATGTAAATAATATTTATTTTCAAAGCGCAGATGATTTGAAATTAACTTACGAGAGAGTGCAAGTCTCTCAGCGCTTGTGATTATTAATAGCCAATCAGATCGTAAATACTGGGACAACGATTTAACAAGAAAAGAGTGGTAACCACTCTTAACTTTACTTGTCTGTCTATATATCCAAGCCAGTCCAAAGTACTTATATCTGAAAGTGTGAATATTAAATACCTTCACACACTACTCACTGACTTCAAATTACAAACATACAGTGGTCAGATTTCCAAAGTTAGCCCTTCACCATGCTGGAGACACTATAAAGATTTTTTAATTTAAGACACACGTAGCTTTTATTAGCACTTCTTTGAAAACAAACATGACTTCTCTCTCTCTAAACTTTTCCAGGCTATTTATACTGTCCTCTCATTTCCCACCTATACTGACCCTTGATGCCTTCAGGCTAAAGCTTCTTGCATTATAAAAGTTACAAATTTTGCTAATTGATTTTAGATACATTCCTTTGATAAGGCGTTCAAACTAATTAACTTTGAATTCAGTTTCTAATTAGAAAATGAATCTGTAAATCTGAAAAATGATTTTAATCAAGAACCTTTCTTACATTTTAAATTATTATTTTTACTAATTGATAAAAAATCCCATTGTTTTTGGGAAAGGATGATCTGAAAGCTTATCAAAAGAATGTAGCTTTTAATCACTAAAATTTGAACATGCTGTTTAAAAGTAAAATAAAACATTCGGATGCAATGAAACTTTATAACGAATATATATATTTAAATATTTATAAATATATATGCACAATCCATGCAGTTATAATATATGTGTTTTCATGAATAATTTTATCATGAATTTATTAATGACATTGATTAGTTTAAATATTAAACTAGTTGGTTTTAACACACGTTTTTATAATACTGTTTTTAAGGACACTAGTGTGTATTGAATGTATAAAGCCCCATTGCATTCGGAAATTTACGGTTAGTACTAGGGTTTAAAGTGGGCTACAGGTGAGTTATCATGAAGCTAGGATCGAACTTAGATCTGACTGCTTCAGTATATATGGTGAAATAATTTATCTTTATATTATGTGCATATAAATGATTTCTACATATTAATATTATAGTTATATTGGATCACTGATGCATTAAATATGTATATGTCAAATTGCTAAAATAAACATTGAAACTAAAAGAAAATTTGTTTTAATTAGTAAATATTTGAATGACTGAATTATTTGGCAACTCATAAAAAGTTCAAGCACAGAAAGTATTATCTGAACTAGTATTAGCTAAGGATTTCAAGTCTGCAACTTTTCTACTGAAGGCATGCAGGACTGTAATTGAAACATAAATAGAAAAGTATGAAAGTCATTTGTATATATATGTTTAGGTATTTCTAATCTTTAGAACATCTGATAAATTAAATTTTCTCATAAAATACATAAAAAGTGTGATAAATTGATCTAACATGATTTATAGTGAATGATTATTCAAAAATTACAACACATTTTGTGAAAGTGTGATTAGTTATAAATAGATAACTGAAGGATTAGTTAATTTATTACATACATAGATATTTAATAAATGCTTTTAAAAAGCAGATATCGAAATCTTTATATTGACATTATTTTTTAAAAAAAAAAAGAAAATAAAACATCTCAAAAATTTTAAAAAAGATCGGACGTAATTTTTCTAAAGTGAATTTTCTTTAATCTAGAAGTTCTTAAAATGTCGGATCTAAAAAAATAGTGATTATCTAAAACATTTTAGACTTGCAGATGATGTTATTTTTCAAACAACAACTAATGAGGTTCAATCAAGATTTTTGTGAACTATATTTAGCCAATTGTAAGAATGGAAAGCAATAAATTTTACTCAAAATAAAATAACATTTAACGAATTTATGTTGGCTGAAGACATTAGAGTTAATGGGAACAAAAAAATAGAGGAGTTCATAATTATGTTTATTTGCGAATTAGTTTAATTAAAAAAAGTAAAAATGAAAAAATAAAAAAATAAAAGTACATTTATATATTTATTTATAGTTTAACATTAAATGCATAAAATATATATTTATGTTTATAAATAGATTTTAATTAATGTGTGGTCTAAAGTTAAAATACATTTTTAAAATAAAATAAAAGTTACAGGTAATATATAAAAGATAATTAAGCGGTAAAGAAGAGAATAGTAAAAAATAAATAAAAATAGGAATGAGTGGATAGAAATCAATATTGATATTTAAATATCAGCGAGTTAAAATAAAAGAAAAAAAATGATAATTCATAAACGACAATAATTTCTAAAAGAAAATCATTCGTTAAAAAAAGTATTCTTTGAAAATATTTCTTACATAATAAGATGAAAAAGAACATTAAAGGTTTTTGGATTATTAGGGAAAATAATGTCATTTTAAATATTTATGGACTAAATTTAACTCGGAATAGATCAAAACATGAAGTCTGATTTTTTAAATTGAAGTCATTGTTTTGGAGTGTATTGTGTGCTATTTTCTGGATGGACTGCAGAAAAGTTGCTGTAGTTGGATATAAAATAAAATTATTTTGATTAAACATTAGCAATATATATATCAAAATAAAAATGGATTTCAACTACAACTTTATTATTCCATACAGTAGTGTATGCCATAATTCTTCATGAGACTTATTTTTCTTCCAATAATAGGCATATTTTCAAATTCCTAGCTTTTTACTAGTTTTTTACACATCACATTTTAAACATATTCAAAACTTACTTGCAAACAAAAAAAACAAAAACAAATTTTAGTTAAGACATACCAAATTATAGAGAATGTATGTATCCCTTGAATACATAATTTTTATGTATGCATTATTTAAAAAATCTTCTACCTGAAAACTATAAAATGGTCTTAATTCTGTGGCTTCATATTTTTCTATATCTTTTATATTTATAGAAAATTTAAATTTTTGAGGGTATAAAGCAAATATTTAAATTTTAAAATGAATAGTTTTAAACATTAAGAATATACTATACGATGCCAAACAAAATTCTGATAGAAAGGAAAAAATCATAATTTGTTACAACAAAATGATTCACTATTTCCTTCTGATATAGTATTATTGGATAATTTTCTTCATACCTGAAATAACTGAAATCATATTATTCTTAGAATCTTCATTACTTTAATTAAAAGCTACCCAGCCTCAAACTGAAGTGTAAAGAAAATTAATTTGATTCAAAATACTAGACATTTTTGTGGAAATACAAATAGTATTCCACTCATTCCTTCTGTTATGATAGGTTAAATAAATCATAATTACTGCTGTATAATTCATATCTTGAGAATATTAAACATAATTTTTTTTTCAAATTGGAATTGAACAGATGAGTCTTTATAGTAATATTTGTCTAGCAAAATCCAAAAATGGTTAACAAACTTTATAAACTCTTGATGATTAAAACAGGCAAAACTCTGTATATGGATCATGTGATGTTTATTAGCTTAAAACTCTTGATGATGTTATGAGAAAAGATTAAGTGAGCCTGTAAAATAAATGTTTACAAAATCCATTTTAAAAGTCTGATATTTGTGATGGCATTTTGAAATTTTATATACAAACCTTAAAAAATTAAAATTGATAGATTGAAAACATCATTATTGGAGCAGAAAATTGTGTTATTTTATTACAATATTTTTTGAAGTTTAGCCTAGTGAAATCAATAACTACTGGCAAACATGATCTTAATTATCTTAAAACAGGAAAGACCCAGGAATTGTCAGCATACTTAAAATAGTATTGTAAATATAAAGAACTGAAACTATAGGATGATTAGAGAAACTATTCAGAAAAAAGATTTTATGCAAAAAATATTCTAAAAATTTGGCATAAAAACAAGAAAATGGAAAACTTAAGTTTTAATAAATTAACAATCCATTTTAAAATGAGCTTTCAAAATAATACAAAAATTGATTCATTGGTATAACTTCAGATTATAATTAATTTTGGAAAACATTTTTTTTCTAAAAGTCTCTAGATTAATTTATTTCATAATTTACTTTTCAGTGAAAAAAAATCAAATCATAATTATATCTGATACAAATTTTTACAGAATTATCTTCCACTGAGTTCAATTAACTTATTTATTTTAGTTAATATACTCATCAATGGTTTTATATGAGGAGAAGACAATGTCATCACAAACACATTGTGCTCAACTTTTCATTGCAACAACAGGAAATTTTTTTTATAGACAAAATATAATTTTCTCAACAAAATATTTAAACCCAATTGTAAGTTGTATAATTTAGTAATAATCATATACCACAACCTAACTGGTTTTTCTCATACATCAAAAAGTACATAATTTTTTTTAAAAATAATGATCTTGGAAAGTGACTGGTATTATTGAGATTGAATGAACATATTCTATGGAAAAAAATAATTAGGACTATTGTTTGCAATAATGAACTCATGCTAAATCTTTTAGATACTCAATTAAAAATAGATAACATTTAATTATATAAGCAAAATTAATTACCTCCATTGTGTAGAAGTTCTCTATTCTTTTACATAATCCACCACCAGATATTAGTAGATAAATTGCCTTTATAAAAATATATAAAAAAAAAACTATAAAGGTCAGATTTTTTTATTAATTCAAGATAATGTTTCATTACTAGACATGGCCCAAATCAGAATCCCTTTTCTAAATATTCAACTAAAATTATTTTCAAATACCGCCCCTCCCCATATGGCATAATCCTTGTTATGTCCTAAACAAAATTTTCCTTTAAATGGTACTGGAGTCTTGCCAAGATATTTAGTACTTCCAGTGCTAATTGTATTTATTTACAGTACATATAAGAATTAAAGTTTTTAACTTATATATTTTTAGAAAAATAAAAACCCAAATCACATAGTTAATATTTGTCAAATAGATGTATGAGTTCAAAACTAACGAACTTAACAAAGCTGCTATTAATTTACCTTCTAGTTTGAACTTTTACAGATTTCTTTATAATGTTTGTTGAAAGTTAACTGTTCTAAACAAAAATCCATATGCTAATCATATTAAAATATTCAGAGATATTTGAGATATTGAACTAGCCAGAAAGAATGAAAAAAGTGGTATGATTTACTATTTAAGATTCACACTTCAGCAAATAATTAATTAATGGTGAAATTAGCATGGATCGCTTTCTAAGTTATTTTATTTATGCTGGTATACTCTCCCATTTGGTACTTTTTATAACTTTTTTTTTTATTTAGATAAATGATTTTTTACATCTTATCTAATAAAATTGACAATAATATATATGTCTATTTGTGTCAAGTAATATGTAACAGCTGAAGCATATACAGCAAAAAAGGCATGCAAACCAAAGAATGATTTTCATTATTTATGAATCCCCCCATATATTTCTCTCTTTGATCTGATTTGTCTAAAACAAAATATGTTTTAGCCTTCTATTCAATATTGTTTTATTTTAATATATTACTCTTTAATTTCTGCCAAAAGAGTAGACACTTTCCAAAATAAGTTTTTTAAAAAAATTCCATCATTTTGTCAGATATTTTTATGCTATTTTTTTTTCTTTCTAGTGATATGATTTTTAGTACTGTTTATTCAGGATTTAGTTATTCACTTTTACTTAATTTATTTTTCCCTAAACATTCTAATATTTCATGATTATTGAATATTATTATCTGCAATTATTTCCCTCGTTTTTTATTTCTTTTAGAATAAATATTAATAAGTAGTCTTTTCTCTTATAAGTAAAATAGAGATTTTTTAAATTCATTTTATAATTTTTTCTGTCCTTGAATACTAAGATGTTATTTAGCATAATAATAATCTAATTATTTTAATAAAGGAATTGTAAATATGCTATTTTTGTAAAAGGATTACTTAAAGATTTATACTTTTTTGTCTTTAAATAATTCACTGCAGATAATGGCAACTTTAGCTCTTTTCTATAAAAACAAACAAACAAAAAAAAAAAAACAACAATAAACAAAACAATATTAGTTAGTCTAACAGAAAGTTCAATTTCTGTTAATTTACTTTTACTAAAAAATAATTACTTATTTATTCATTCGTTGCCAATATTGGAAAAAAAGTTGGATTAGTTACTTGAAAATGTAAATGAAATTTGAAACAATATTCAAGTTTTTCCTAGATTTGTATACAGATCATTGACATGGCTGTGAAAGGAAAAAAAATATTAAGCTGTAAATCTCATTTCTAATTGAATAACTTTCATCTGACCACTAATAGGAGAAGGTCAAACAATAACAAGTAATAAAATGTATCAATGTTTCTAAAATTACATTTCTATATAGAGACCAATCAAAATATTTTTAGCTTTCAGGTCTATGATAGTTACTACTGAACTAAAGCGTTGGAAGCAGTCTTTTTTTAATAAATAAATTAATGTGAAATACACAAATATTGCATTTTTATTAGATTGAAACAATAGTAACAACATGATATGTATTTGAATGTTTAAATACACGTACATATATAGGTATAAACTATCTTGAGAAAAAAGTTATAAGTTATATAAATTAAAGAATTTTAAAAGTCTGACTCATTTACAATTAGTAAATAAAAGATTTATAACTCTTTTTTATATGTCACAGCGTGGACTGAGAGTGAATCCACGCCAGCTGCTTGGAAGGTAGCTTTGCTAACTTCTAGGCCACCAACGCTTGACAAAGATTTATAACTTGAAGATTAGAAAAAAGATGATTTTTTAAAATGATAATAGTCTAATTAATGAGTGTAGAATGTTGTTAATGAAATAAAGCAATTAAAGAAATTCAAGTTAGATTTTCTTTATAAGATAAATGACAATCTATAAAAATACCTGATTAATTAAAGGCAGAAAGATAATACTTAAATTATTCTATGGAGCATTGAAATAAAGATTCACCTGAGCAGGTGGACAGAAGACTAACCAATCAATTGCAGGGATTTTAAAACAATGAATACCTCAGTAATAATCGGACAAACAATACATCATTTAATCTTTGGAGCTTCCTCTGTGCACACAGATATATATTGGAGCAGATTGTCTTCCATAACACAGTGACTTCAAATGCAAAGATCTGACCTTTGAACATGAGAACAGTCCACTGGGACACTTAACCTGTAGCCTGCCTCTTATGAGACCTCTTGTCAACAGTTGACGTCACTCTAATTCCGTTATTTTTAATACTAGGATATTCGTTTGACAGTTATTGATTAGATTTTTAAAAGTTCTGTAAGATGCCACCCTCTTCTGAATTATTTTATAAGTAAAAATTCAATAAAATGGCTTCTAAAGCTAAACAAATAAATAAGCTTGTTGGTGATTGGCTCTCAGCTGGCTCTCAGCCGATAAAGACATTCTGATTGGCTGGAAAAAACAAAGAAACTGCCTGATCAAAGAAAATAAAGAAAAACCCTGAGATTTTCATTTTGAATATGATTTAAAGTATTATAAAAGTATATTTTGAGAAATTTAAAATCATTTTCATAAACTATACTAAAAAAACAAAATTATTTTAGAAAAATATTGAAGGCTTTAGTAAAAATATTTAAGATTTAGCAAAAAAAATATTTACTTTTCCACAACGTAAAACTGAAAAAAAAGCATTTACATCAGCAATTCTTTGTTTGTATGTTCGCTTTTAAATTTGCCAAAATTGAATATTTTATAATAAATAAATAGCAATTTATTTTTGAAAGAACTTTTGTTCACTTTTATAACCTGACAAATTATTAATATACTTTTTATAAACGAATCTGAAGTGAATTTGATATTATAGATGAATATATTTTAACAATTGGCTTTGTCTTCAGTTTGTGAGTTGGCCAATTAAAAGCTTTGATTGTTACCTCATACAACCAATAATATAATTAGCGGTTTATGGGTTAATGGTCATTTTGATCTTAATTATTATTTGTATATGCCTTTGGGCCTTATATATATATATATAAATAATTAAATGCTATTAAGGATCATAAGAAAAGAATTACTTAAATATTAACTGTTAGTATTGATTTGTACTAATAGGAAGTACACTCTTTAAATCAGCTAGATTATAGAAATTGGCACAGTCATGGTCTTAATTTATACCATTAATTAAAAGAACAGTTAAAGTTAGATAAAAAACTAGGCAATGCTAGTAGCAATTGCAGTGAGGTTAGTAGTTAGCCCATGTACATCCAACATATAAAAAATCTTTATTTATTAATACAGTCAAAGATGATAACTATAAGATTGCTTCATTATTATGCTTTTCTGGAAAAAGAGTTATTGAGATAGCAATAGGCTCACTGAATCTCTAACTCCTGAAGAATGTACATACGATCAGGTTAAAGAGCATTTGGCAAAACATTTTAACCCCCAATCCTTGAGGCACATTTCTAGACTGCAATTCCAAGCCAGAAACCAAGGTTGGGATAAAAATATAAAAGATTATGATATTGTTCTATGTAATTTAACAAAGAATTGCATCTATGAATCTTTCCTAGACGAAGCCCTGCAATGATAGTTTAAACCAACAATTATTGGCCATTAGTGATTTAAATTATATAGAGGTTATAAAACATGGGATAGATTATGAACTCATGCTTGAAAAATCTCATAAATTTGCCGAGTTCAAAAGTAATAGCAAATTGAAAACAGACATTTGTAAAACCATACGCAAAGAACTGGATTAATAAAAATAGAGCTAACATCAAAAATCCATTTATATGTATTTGCTGTGGGGAAAAAGATCACAAAGAAAGCAATTGTTTTCACAAATGAGAATTGCTGTAATAATTATAAAAAAAGAGGATGCATGGGGGAAATGTGCAAAAAAAAGTTCAGTATAGACAGAAATGATAATAATAGTAATGATCATATAATAAAGGACCAAGAAAAGCACTTGCCTAATATTAAAAAGATGAAAACAACAGAAAATAATAAAATAATAATAAAAATTAACATATGTATCCAGTATAGTCCCATGGAGGTCAATAGTGGCAGTGGAATATTATTGATATCAGTCAACAATTGGTATATGTGTTACTTCCAAGTGTAGAAAATGACCCATTATTCAAAAAACTGTCCTAAACATATTAGAGATGAATGGTAATGCCATTAGAATAAAGGGTATAGTGAAAGCACCAATACATGAAGGTCAGGGCAAAATTAATGCACTACTACTATATGTAGTACATGCCCCTATCAACCCATATTAGATTGAGACTGGTTCAGTGAAATGGAAATAAAAATAACAATTACTAAAAAAATATTAGCCCCAAGAGAAAAAATATTTTTGAGGGAGTTAAGATGAATTTGGGTAAAATAAATATACTCAAAGATAATTTTTTTTTTCCAGAAGCCAGTAATTAACAAAATCAGATCAGAGAAGGTCCATGATGGCCAGAAACATAAAGAAACAAAGTACAAAGATGTAATGATATCAAGAGTAAAATAAAATTGTAGCTCATTGTACAACCAAAGACAATGG
This sequence comes from Epiperipatus broadwayi, assembly GCA_028023455.1. Classification (NCBI taxonomy): domain Eukaryota; kingdom Metazoa; phylum Onychophora; class Udeonychophora; order Euonychophora; family Peripatidae; genus Epiperipatus; species Epiperipatus broadwayi. The sequence continues at coordinate 8,601 of JAQFVV010013452.1, read as the reverse complement.
CTATCTATGAGTTATGAAGCTGATTCGAGAAGGCTGGGTGAAGCAATGTCTCAGTTTTCTTCACAAATAACTATGGAACATCTGAAAATAACTGTCATATGTAAAGGCTGCATTATGAAAAGTGATTGTACGCTGATTGCAGTCAAGGGTAGAGAGCATATAGTAAAGTAACTGCATAATAGTCAGTGAGACATCGGCAGAGCAAAAATCTAGGGCTTAGTTATGTCTGGTGGCCAGATATTAGAGTAGACCTGAAAAAAATAATTATTGTGATTTTTTGACAAGTACATCTCCAGAGAATGCACCTAGTGAGTTGAAACATAATTCACAACAGCGTGCTAAAAGAAAGTTAAAAAAACTCACGTTTTCTTATAACTCATATTAAGTTCAGAAATTAAAACCTCATCTCTAAACTTGGGGGAAGTAATGATATGTATGTGAATGTTTAAATGCACATACATATATAAGTGTAAATCATTGTGAGAAAAAGTTATAAGTTAAAAAAATTAAAAATTTTTAAAAGACTGATTCTTTTAAAATTAGTATGCAAAAGATTTATAACTTGAAGATTAGAAAAAGATTATTTTCTAAAATGATAATAGTCTAATTTATGGGAGTAGAAAGTCCTTAATGAAATAAAACAATTAAAGGAATTGTAGTTAGATTTTCTTTATAAGATAAACGGCAACCAATAAAAATAACTGATTAATTAAAGGCAGAAAGATAACACTTAAATTCTTCTATGGAGCATTGAAATGAAGAATCACCTGAGCAGATGGACAAAGGACTAAATGATCAATTGCAGGAATTTAGTACTAATTGGATGACCAAGACTTCACTTAATTCTTGGAGCTTCATCTGTGCACTCAGACATATATGTTGGAGCAGATCGTCTCCCATGGCACAGTGACATTAAGTGCAGAGAGCTGACCTCCAAACGTGAGAACAGTCAGCTAGGACACGTACAGATCGTATTGATTTTAATTATTATTTGTGTATGCCTTTGGGCCCTATTATGTTAATGATTATATATATGTAAATAATTAAACGCTATTAAGGATCATAAGGAAAGAATTACTTAAATATTAACTGTTAGTATTGATTTGTACTCGGGAAAGTACATTCTTTAAATTAGCTAGACATAATACAAAAGAAACAACTATCTGCATTTTGATATACTCATTTATAAAACATGTTTTTAAAATTTATACCTTTATTCAGTTTATTAAATTTACTTGTTTCTATTTCTTTGACTTTTTCATTTTGGAAAGAAAGATTTATATAACTTTATTTCCCCTGAAAATTCTTCAGATCCAGCATTAAATTTCAATTCTCAGCATTTTTTTTTTTTACTTGGCACAAAGCAAAGAAGTAAAAAAAAAAAAGTCATTGACTTATTACCAATAATTTAAATTAGCTTATACACACATCTATATTTTAATTATTTATAGTAAAAGCATAGATCGTTTTAATTTTTAAAAACTTTGTCGATATTATAAAACTTTTGAATATGGTTTTTATATTTCATGTCTGGTAATTGAATTTGATTTTTTTCATTTTCTGGCACTTTGTAAATTAACTCTTCCTTTGTTGGGTTTGCGGCAGCAAGATAACATTTTCAAAGAATTATGGGTAGATGCTATCTAATTTTATTCACACTGCGTTGGAAAGATCTTAGTGTGAATAAAATTTAATTTCTTGAGAGATAAGAAAAAAATTAAACATTGTTATGAAAAGAAATAGAAATTAGGAATCAAAAAATTTAAACTTTGTTAGTAACTTTGAGTTATATTAAACATACCCTTTGTATATATATCATTTGCTGCACGACTTCAATCCTCTGTAGAACGAATATCTTTTGTTATCGATTGTATAGTACCAGTAATCCCATCTATTGTTATTCATTCTAGTATCACATCACATATAGCTGCATTAAACTTAGTAATTTTTTTATTGATGTCAATAATAGTGATTTGTTCTTTTACTTTTATATATTACATTAATTTTCTCTTTATAGTCACATCTTCATATAATATTCTATATAAGAATGTGTTATCTGATATATGTATTGCTTTGTTTCTTATCTATTTTTTTATAAAATAAAGTGATAAAAAGAAATCATAATAGATAAGCATATATACATACTAAAATACCAAAATAACCACATTAAATATGGCTAATAATTTCACTTTACAAGGTACAATTACTTTATTCACATCTAAATAATTTTATGGTAAATATCAGATATTGAGTTTGTAAATACTAATTAATACAGTGTTCACAATTATGCAATCACTAGATTGATAAATCTTCAGACTGCTTGTTTTAATATTGCACTGCTCTTTATTGACATATTATTTATATAAATGTAAAAAAAAATCAAGATAAATTACGTTTCCAGTTCTAACAATTAACTGACAAACATTATTAATCAGGATGAGCATGCAACCACTCTCAGATGTCAGGAAAGAGTTTCCTTAATACAACTAAATACTTAATGAATAATACTTATGTAGTGTAATTATCACAACACCCTTTTCACAAAAGTCAGGAACTGGTTTCTATCCACTTTTAACACTTGTTAAAAGCTGGAAAAAACAATCCCTATTTTGGAAAACAATCCCAACATTGTGTGAATGTGGTGTAGTGAAAATTACACCACAGAAATATTATTTACTAACTGGATAATTTCTAGTCTAATGAATAACTAAATAAAATTATTAATTAATTATTGAACTTCACAATATAATTATTTTCTTCTTATTTAAATACTCTTCTGAATTAATGAAATACTTTATTTTATTTTTATACAGTTAATGTGACAATAGATGACAGTATGATGACATAACTAACACTTAAAATGTTTATGAACCAGTAATTAGATAATTAATAAAATTGTATTAATTAGTAGTTACAAATATGATATTTAGTATTTTTTCACAAGGGTATTAAAATAAGAAAAACATACCTTTATCTTATAAAGTTGAATTATAATTGAAAAACAAGTGCAAACTAATTCATTTTTTTACTTTCTCAGTTAATTTGACAATAGAAAAAAATGCATTGATATAATTAGTGTCTAAAAGATTTATCAATCCAATGATTATATAATTATTTGTACTTTATTATCTAGTTTTTAATAAAACTGATATTCGGTATTTGTTTACTGTAGAATTAAAATAATTAGAAATTAATTCTACTTTGTGAGGTTAAATTAATAATAATTGAAAGGTTGCTAGTCTTTCACATGCGCCTACCATTGTCTCTCAGACAGCCAATCAGATTTTAAACATCTGAATATGTTTGAATTTGTATCACCTATTAAACCACTTTATATTTGCAGAACTACTTAGCAGCACTGTATTATTTAGTTGAATGTAAAGTGTATAAATAAGCAGCATTTTAACTCAATTCTTTTTTATTCATAATCTTTTTTTCCAAATCAGTAAACTTTATCTATCATTTCAACAAGACATTTATAATCTAATGACATATAATTTAAGATTTTAACTGTCCAACAAATTGTAGAATACATTTATTAAAATCTTATTTTAAGCAAATGAATATATTTTCTTAAACCACTAAATATCACATGATCTACTGTATGGAGAGTTATGACTCTGTGAATATAATTTCTTTTAATATTAAGTTATTTTTACTAAAAGTGTTTTATCTTCATTTAATTTTATAATGAATTTCAACTATTATGTTTTCAAATGCATTAATAATATGACTATATGTTGGTAGAAGGTAGTTCTAATTTATAGCTATCAATTTTTTTTTTGAAAAGCCTTTTTAAATAAAATATTTTATTATTTTTAGCATTTATTTTTAATCTTATTTTTATGTTTAATATGTATTCAAGTTCTAAAGTATTATTTTAATAAAAACAGTCAATATATGCATATTTATCTTATAAGACTTATTATATCATTTACACCTTTCTTAACACACTTTATCAATACTTTTATTTATATTAAACTAACAGTTTCAACTGTCTTGTAGTCATCATCAGAGCTATAATATTCAAATATATAATTATATAATTAATACACTTATCCAAATATTCATATACATAATTAAATACACAATATAAACAAAATAATATAAATAAAAGTATTGATAAAGTGTTTAATGAAGGTATAAATGGTATGATATGTTAAAGTAGAAATCAATATATAGAAAATGGAAGAAGTAAAAAAATATATTACTGCCATAAAACTTCTATAAAATGATTTTTTATAAAATGAAAGCATGACTTATGAGATAAAACATCTTAATTTTATCATCATTTTACTTAAAGTGCAGTTTATTTTGATAAATCATTCTTTTACTCAAATATATTTTGATAAACCATCTTCAAAATTTAATTGTATCTCGGTGTTGAGGGTAGAAATTTTAAACAGCTGTGGAAATGTTTATAGAATCAAATATCTCTACCTGCATATCTTCTTAATATTTTTGGTTTTGCATAAATTATTGATGGAATGTATTCAGTCATAGCATGGCTATTTTTGTATTAAACCTTCTTTTAAATCAAACAACTTTCATTGAAGATAATTAATTTTAAAATCACAATTTATATAGATAATATATATGCTCACAAATTTTCCAATGCAAACTTACCCTACCCTTTTTTTCAAAATCTTCCTACACTTTCTGTATTTATAGGAGATTTCAATTCTCATAGATGATGATAAGTAAATGTTAATAATAACATTAGCTTTTAGAATGACTGTATTTAAATGATATGTTAATATAGGAAGAACATCCAAGCAGGTGGAGAACAGAAACAACTCCTAATTTCTGTTTTATTCCAACAAAAATGCTTGCTTATGTATTCATATTTACTCATTTACTCCATTATTAACAAAACCCAGATGTATTATTCTTGGAATATGTATTCTTGTAATTGTAAGTTATTTTGTTGTTAGAAGATGGAATTTAAGAAAAGCTAACTGATGTCAATATAATGGATACATCACAAAAAATATTCACAGAATCTCTCCAATTTATTTTTGCTATAATAAACTTTATAAACTCATAACATTATCTTCCAGAAAGTCTATCTCTTGGGAACATTGAAAGTAATTTGTTTCAGCTTGGGAAAAAAAAACTAACAGTGATCTTTATAGTCAATTTTTGATTACAAATGATATGAAAAATTCTGACAAACTTATGAAATTATTGGATGATGCCAGAAAAGTAATATTGAAAGAGTTCTTGAAGAAGCAAAAATTTTCATGATTAACTCATAATACCTGGCCATTTTTATAAAACCTTAGTGGATGTAAAACTACTTTTAAAAGAACAGCAATTTATGTTACTGCTAATGAGATTGGCAATATTACAGATATGATTCCTAATCCAAAATCAATATGATGAGGAAAAGCATTATTAAAAGAAAATTACAAGTTTTTTTCTTAATCTTCCACTAATGTCATTCTGATAAAGCCTGTAAATGTCCATGAATTTGAACTTGCCTTTGATTGTTTTAAATTACAGAAGCTTAAGAAGTGGATAGTATACTTCCAGAATGTCTTAAAAATTAAAATCTAAAGTCAAAGCATGATTGGAAATATTATTTAGCAATAAAATTTATACAAAAGCTATTCCCAACATTCGGCTTCAAAATCAAGTAGTCTTAAAAGCAAATAAACTTAGCCATGATCCAAAAAATATTTATCAATATTATTAAGTGTTTTCTACAATATTTTGAAAGAATCATATTGCCAAAAACTTTGTCAATAGTTGAAAATCATTTACTAAGATAACAGGTTGATATTAGTCTAATAAAACTATTGTGAACAAGTTTTATCTTAATGGATTTATATAGATAAAGACTTTCAAAATAAATTAAAAACTATTTGGAAAGTGTTCAACACTATGAAAAACTTTGAATTATTTGATAAAATGCTTACTGATACAATAATTCAAATGGTGCTAAATAATAATCATAGTAAATAAAAAAATGTAAAGAATGGTCTTCCATAGCATTCAGTTCTCTCATCTACACTATTTAATATATTCATCAGTATTATTCACAAAATAAAATGCACAAATTCATTTATGCCAACAATATTGTTTTGACTTTTCAAAAGTGATTTCTTCTTATAATACATCTCTTATTAAGAATTGTAAAAAGATTGGAAATATTTTTCAAAGAATTATATATTTTTTTCAAATTCAATAAAGATCTTTTGCTCAAGTTTACATCTAAGTAACCAACAATCATCTCATAATCTGAATATAACCTTTTGTGATAATAAGATAAAACACAATTCTAACCTGTATTATTTAGGAATAACCTTGGATTGTAACCGAACTTATTTTTGTCATTTATCTAAGATTAGATCAGCATTAATTTCTAGGAATGATTTCCTTGGAAATCTAGGTAGGCCTATTTAGGGATAAAATGCAATTACTTCACAAATGGATTCCTTAGTACTGGAAATTTTCACTGAAGAATACTGTTCTTCTGTTTAAAGAAAAAAAAATGTTCATAAATATTCTGGATACCCATTTTAAATACTACCATGAAAAATATTACTGGTGTACACAAGTGTACTCTTTTTCTCTGCAGGATCAAACAGAAGTGATTTCACTGAAAATGTGTAAGAAGCTGTTAAGCAGATTATACTTACCAATAACTTAAGACAGCTTGTTATTCTGATTGAATTGAGTACAAAATTTTACATAGAAGAGATATGATGACCTTAATGAAGATTTACTACAAAATTAAGAGAAAATTAATAATTTTATAATTTAACATTTTTTTATGTATTTTCAAATATTACTGCCATGAAGAAATCTGCATTGATTCCTTCCATTTAATACTTACTTATCATTTAGATATTTGAATTGCAATCCACTATTTTAATTGTATATACATTGTGTTACATGTATTGGATATTTACATTTAAATATTTGGTGAAAATATTTGACAATTCCTTAATATTTTTACTTGATTTTTTAGACTATTCTAATTCTATCACTTTTTGGAGATATTTTATTCCTCATATATTTAATTAAACGTTTTTTCTTTTTACTTAAAATACATGTAATTTTTTAAAAAAAATATAATTGTAGGTGCTCTACGTTTTTATTGTTTTTGATTTTCATAATTTTTTTTTTTTATAAAATTATTCTACATTTTGTATGGGGTTAAGATTCTCTTTTTAGTAATACTTCCCAATTTTTTTGTCATTATCATTTTATACTTTCATTTTGTTTTCTTCTATAACTTTATTTACAACTTCATATTTACACATTCAAAACATTATTATTAAATTTCTTTTATTCTACAAAAAATTAAATATAACCCTATCATAAATAATTTCAGATATATATATAATTTTTCATTCATTACCTTAAATCTAAGATAAAAATTTGCTAGAAATTACTGGTTTTATTTTGCATCAGCTATCTATGAAGTAATTATTAACACAATATGAGTTATTCCGTTATTGAGATCATTGATAATTGAACCATTAACAATGAATAATTCATATTTTTAAACAATTTGCAATTTACAGTTTAAATTTATTAAAAAGAATTACATGCTATATATAAAATTAAATGCAAAAAAATCCAAATTAATAATATTAAAACTAAACATCACATGATTACCATCTCATACTAGCACATAATTGTTGTATGGAGAGTTTTCCTTTGTTTAATATTAAAACTAATTTCATTGGCTAATCAAAATATTTAATTTACACAAAATTAATACAATGTAAATTTGATAAAACACACACACACACACATATATATATATATACTTAAGATGGCGGAATACGCCGAAGCTAGCTATAGCAAAGAATTTTAATCTTTAATTTTATACAGGCATTTTTTAAAATTTTGTAGTTTTTATTCTAGTGAATATATATATAAAGAAAGCACAAATAATAAAACAGAAAGAAAAATAAACAATCTATTCTTATAATAATGTTAAACATACATTAAATATGAATTTAGGTTTCAAAACTGTGATAATATAAATAATATCACTTTGGTAAATCCAAATAATGAAACTACAAGTAAAGCAAAATAAATTATAGAAAACATACAAATAAGCTATTATATAATATAAAAAAGCTAATTAAATTTTTAAAATCTGGTAGATACAGAAGTGGATAAATAAAACAATGTAATGTTTCCCTGAAGGTTTGTGATGATGGTGTTCTAGTTATATTCTTATATGAGACTAGCATCTAATATGAGTATTGAATGTCTTTAGAAAAAAATTAACTTTTATTTAAATATTCCAAATAAATTCAACTGTTAGTAATAGCATATCAAACAGGTTAGTATATGCACAATGTTTCAAAAGGTATTATTCTCTCCTCTTCTTCAGGTGTTACTGGACTGACCAGTGACAGTACTAGCATGGTATTCACATCTAGATCCTTAGATTCTTGGATATTGAATTTTAAGATAAGGCTCTAACCAGCTGAGCTATTCTGCCAAAGGAAACATTCAGTATAAATTTCATATCCTTATCTATGAAGTTCCTTCTGATTTTTCCACTTGTTTCCTAAGAGCAAAGTTAATTAGTGGTTTACCTACATTATGTTTAGTAATATATTTAATGAAAAA
>JAQFVV010013451.1:25000-120372 GCA_028023455.1 Epiperipatus broadwayi | reverse complement strand
CCTTCTTCTGAATAATTAAATGGACAAATTAAGGTCCTATATGGGAGGAGATAGATTGATTTAAGGTCACCATGGGTATGACAATAATATTGGCATTAACAATTGCTTTGAGTATTCCATTGTCAAATTTTCAATGATATGAATGGCTGAAGAGTTGATGAGTGAATAAGACTAAAGCTTGCCCATGAAAGTTTGAAGATTTTCTATCTTAATATACAAACTGAGAACTGATTGTATATATGTGTTGAAGATGGTGATCTGGACCAATTGATGAGTGCTGGTTCAGCACCAAATATGTATATTGAGAGATAATTTATCTTTTTTTACATGTATGTGGTCATATGTTTTAGTTGTATATGATAGACTGGATATCTCTAGGGAGCTTGAAAGTCTAAGTTCAAGTTATTTATAACTTTGTATGAATACAACTTTATATATAAACACTCATTTTTATTTGATCAGTTAACTAAATTTATTGAAACTATATAAACATTTATATGCTTATTTAAGTTATGCTTAAAATTTGTCTTCTTTTTGGATCGTTAATGTAATTTAAAGGTCTGATCCTTTTTATAGCATCTATTTTATGTTCATGTGTTAATTAGTAAATGTATAAAGCAGATTTATTATCTTACCTATTAATTATATTGTTATATATTTTGGCTCTTACTGTTTTCTGTGTGACCATAGTAAGACATATTATAATGTTCATAATATTAGTTTTATATGCAATTCCTATTTTGTATATTATATCTTTTATTGTATAATTACTTAATAATTTTTCTCGTCTTTTACAATTTGATGATTTAATATTTATATTTTTATCAATATATATATATATATATATATATATATATATATATATATATATATATATATATATATATATTAGTGTATTATACATTTTGGGATAATGAGCAAACAGTTTAAACTTTGTGTCTAATTGTTTTAAAGTGCAAAATATAAAATGCGCTAACTAGGTTATCCCAATACACATACTCCTATAATAAAGCACTGGTGGACACTTCTTATAGTTCAGTTTTTGCACAGTGCACATCAGCTAGGCACAATTTCCAACCTTGAGATCCAGTGGTGGTTTGCAGAGAGTGACACGATCTCAAAAGGAAGATAAAAGAGACTTATGTTATTGCTAGAGATAGCAACACCATAAATAGAAAAGACTTTTGCCACAAAATATCCTGGAAATGGAATATGTAACTGTCACATTTGCATAAATTTACATCACTCCTAATCAATTTATCTATTTACAAAATGGCTATGAATATGAGAGCTCTGACCATTGAAAGCACTTAGCCACTTAATTAAATATATATATTAAAATAATATATATATATATGTACATTTCTTTATTTGCTTCAGCTTTGTGTGCTTGTGCGTGTTAGCGCATTTTATATTTTGCATTTTGGGATAATATGAAAGCTTAAAGCATTTTTTGTTTAAAATATTGTTATTATAATCATTTATAATCATTTTGCATAGAAATATTATTTAACATGGTTTTTTACAATTACAAAATATATTTTTAATATTTTTAGGATTTGCTATTTTTTACAAAAGAATCAATTTACTAAATTATGCAAATAATATTGATATAACTCTAATAATATTAAGAATATACTTTTTAATTGTAAAAATTCTATATTTAATAATATTTCTATGGGAAATGATTATAATGATGATAGTAGCAATCATTCAAATAAGAAATAAATCAAATTTTCATATTATCCTAAAATTTATAATATATTAATAAAAATAAAAAGTATATTGATAAACATATAAATATTGGATGGTCAAATAGTAAAAGTCTAGAAAACTTAATAGGTAATTATAAAATAAGAGCTGATATAAAATACAAAAAGGAAATTATATATAACATTAATTATGGCCATTGCACTATAATTTACTATAATCATACAGGGAAATTCAAATAGCATAATAGTGCAATTGATGTGTGAGATGAGAAATCTGCTTTATATAGTCACTATTCATGATAAGGATATAAAAAATAGATGCTACAAGAATATTAAATTTTTAAATTACATTAAAGATCAAAAGAAAAAGACAAATATGTGAAGTATATTTTATTAAGCATAGCTTAAATAATTGTATAAATATTTATTATAAAACTTCAATAAATTTAACTAATAATTGACCAATTAAAAATAAATGGAAAATTATATAATAAGATAGTATATATAACAGATATCAGTTGTTTAAGATCAAATGGAGGATGAATATAGACAAAGATCCTAAGTTCAAATTCTTCTAATTATATACATAAAGCTGTTATTCTGTATATTATGTTATAAAGTCAATTATTTAAACTTTTATTGAATCTATGTATCATAATTTAATTTTTTTCTATTCACATTTTATTTTGTTATTGTTATTTTTTTACTTCCATTACAGAACACTAAATAGTATGCTAACTCTGCCATAATTGGTTAACCTTAAAATAGATACTTAACATTTGAAGAGTCCAAAACCATATGCCAAAAAGGCTTATATATATATTGAGATGATAATGTGTCTCGTGGTATGCAATATAGTAGTGTGCATGGAAAAGTAGAAATAAACATAAATATTTTTGTGGATATTTTTTGTGTTACACAAGAGTAATGGTTAAAGATTAGATAATGATTTTAAATTTAAATAAATTTGTTAAAGTTTAGTCATTTGAAAAGGTCTTGTTGATGTTTTATTAATTTTGATTTTGAAATTAAGGCAAGCACATTTTTGTGTTGCAATAGATGTGTTGGTGGTTATGGAGTTCCATTATTTGTTTTTATTGAATTGGGAGATTTTTTAGCTAATGTTTGTATAACATATTTTGATAAAAATACTACATTATTTTTGAAAGGATTAAGATGAATTGAGAAAAGTGTCAGCATGCTGACTATAAAAGTGTATAAAAATGATTAGATGACAGATTATGACAAGATTACTACTAATATGAAGTTATAACTGAAGGCATGAAATAGAGTATACAGTTGCTGCTACTGAAATGATGAAGAAGTTTTGATTTTCATGGAGGCCAGGACCATCTTTTCTGGGGTTCATTAGCCCATATATATTGTATACCAGCAAGTATATCTGAAGTTTATCAAATTCTAGACTAAATGTAGCTGACTATATGTATGCCAACAGTTTCTAAATTATATCTTTTTTAAAGTGTCAATAAGCAAGTCTACTGCTTTAGAAGGGACCAGCTTATTAAGTGATTCCATTGACTTTCTAAAATAGTTTACACATATACAGTTTTATCTATATGCAGAGAAGCCCAGATAAGGGTACTGTATTATTTATATAAAGTACAGCTGATGAGTAGAGTGTGTTATATATTGAGAATGATATTTTAAATAATTTCTTGAAAATGATAGTTAAAATCTCTAATTTAAAAGTAAAAGAAGTAAACAACTTTGGATTGAATTATAAGTCTAAAAACAAAGAATTGATTCATAAATGATTTTATTTTGAAATTTAAAAAAGTAAACTCAGAGAATCTTATTGTAAATGAAGAAACAAAAGCCAAGGTATTTTTAGAAAGACTTTCCAAACTGAATCTAATGAGTGGTACTTTTTGTTGAAGGAGAAAAAACCATTATCTATAATTAAGAATAGTAAGTCAATAATTTTAGATTAGTAAGAAGATAATACATACACACATGCTAGTGAATTGTATGTATATTTTTAATATTGAATTAATTGTGTCTATGATATAAACATCAGTGTGTGCATACATTTGACTGTAGAGCCACATATGTTGATCATTTGTGTATTTTTAAAAACAAATTGAATTATATTATTAGTTTATCATAATTCTGATATATAATTCTTTTACACAGGCATGTCTGTGTGCTAATAGAGATAGTTTGTATAAACCTATTGAGATATTTGTAAATCACAATGTGATAGCTTATTTCTTTTTCTATTAATCTTAATTAGAATGCCAAATTTATATTCATAGCATATTCAGCAGATCTTAATTTCATTTTATTGTTTCTAATTAATAAATTTATATTTTATTGTTAAAGTTATTCCAGTAAATTTAACTAATCCTAAAATACTTTTAGAATATTATGTCTGTATTATAGCTCTTGCTTACAGTAACAGTTATAGAGCTTTTGCTCACTGAGCTGGATTCATACACAATGGTCTGTTATATAAAAAACATTTTTGTTTAATGTCATGAATATCCAGTGGATGATTTCATTACTTCTCTAACCCTGGATTGATACAAAGGTGTATTCTTTAAAGTCTATGCACTATATTTTATTTAGTTTAGTATTAATTAGAAATTAAGTTTATAGTTGGAAAGTACATTAATGATACTAAATGGTTAAGGAATTGATGATGATCAGCATGTTTTAGTATTCCCAGCATTATTGTTTTTATTGTTATATAGTCTACTGGATTAGAACTTTTAAATAAGTGCATCCAAATTATTGTTATATTGCTGCTCTAAGTTTGACAGTGGTTAAATAATTATCCTGGTCTATAATAGAACACTTTCAAATCCAGTCACAAGATTGACTGTTAAAAAAAACCTCCCAAAAAAACACACCCCACCCCCAAAAAAAAAAAAAGAGAGAGAAAGAGGAAAATACACTCCCTCTAAATCCCCCCCCCCCCAACCCCCCCCAGTTTTTTTTGGTGGCCACTAGGGGGGTGAGAGACACCTAGATTGGGTGTTTGGTTTAATTTTGAATTAATTTTTATTGTTGATCATTTATGATGATAAATGAATATTACTTTTGTGTAATGCTGATGAAATTATAGTTAGGTTTGATCTTTCATGCTTATTTTTTTATATTTAATTTTATATTTAGTTTATTTGGGGGTGATGATGGTTCTCATCTTATAATTCAACCCAAATGTGATGTACTCTTACAAATGGCTACCCAATTGTGGGACATTGTAACCTTAGATTCTCTTTTATTAACCCATGTTTACATACCATTACAATTGTCACTCAACTTGTGTTATTACTATTTCCATACTGCTACAATATACATTGTGACGAATTGGCTACATAGCTGCACTAAAAAAATCGATAGTTGGCAGCATGTTCCTGAGGTTTAAGTATAAAAAAAATTAATGGAAGAAATAATATTTAATTTTCCTATACATATTTTTAATGGGTCTTTACTCAACTAAATATTTTAAGTTCCAATATGACAGTATGAGATTTGTCAAGCATTAAATATATTTAACAGTATTTTTTTTTAAAAAGGGGAAAGAACAAAATAAGATTTTAATACCTTTGCAAATTTTATTTTTAATTAACAAGAGTTGTTTTTTTTCTCTCTTTAATGAAAAAGAAAAATCAAATCAATGCAATTAACTGATTATCTTTTTTTCTTTTTTTTTGCAAAAAAATTTGATTTTTAATTATAAAAGACTGTTAAGAATTTTCTATTAATTTATGTTCTTGACTTGTTTTCAATATCTCTAATTAAGGAAAGAATTGAATGAACAATTGTATTTATGAAATTTTATCTAATTGGTTATGAAAATTATTATGTAAGACAGATTGTAATTGGCTTGGGGGCAAGATTGTTCTAGAAAAAAATATATGTGGGAGTGTGAATAAGTGATAATATCCAAATGTCTGGAGAAGCTATTCCTAACTTAGCTGTTGAAGAGAACAAAGAAGCAGAAGTCTTTACCAAACAGTGGAATAATACAGCAGGAATCTTTCCCATGCTATTGAATAAAATAGCAGAAGTTTTTTTATCAGATTTTTAGCATACTATGAGTTTAGCACTAAAAATGGTTTGTATAATAAAAGCCCTGTGCTACATTCAACTAAAGACTGGATATCACTTTTTTCTGTGCAACTTACCTTCAGTGAAATAAAAATGTAGAGAAAAAGGTGCCCCCCTAAAGTAGTTTGCAATCCTGCCTTGAATCAAGAGCATGATCTTCTAACTGTGTCATTCTTACCTGAAAAATCAACAAAACCATAATAAACAAAATTTGCTATAAATTTTGTTTACCTCAACTTGCTACAAACCAGGAAAAGAACATCTTAACCATGCACATGTCTAAGAAGTCTTCAAGGAGAAGCTCAAGGGAAAAAAAAACTGAAAATTGCAACTGGAAAGGACTTTATAATAACTAAAGCCATAGTTAGAGGTATTATCTTTTGGGTATGTGCACACTATATTTTTATTAACAGAAAATTTGTTTTTGTTTCATAAATATAATACATTCTGTTTTATGTAAGAACTGACAATGTTAAATAATTCCATTAAGTTAAGATGTTTCAAATTGTGAACATTGTTTTTAAACCCAGTCAATTTTCTCTTACAAATGGTAAAATATCCCTTTAATATATATATATATATATATATATATATATATATATATATATATATATATTATATATATATATTATATATATATATATATATAATCTGCTGTAAATCTTAGTCTTTTTCTCTCAATTTACCTTCTAGGTAGAATCAAAAATTTTATCCTTGATTTTGAAAATGTTTAACAATACTTAATTATTTTAAAAAAAAAACCTAATAAATTTAAAGTTAATCCAAATAAAAATTAATTTGTTTGTTAGTATAATTTTCATGAAAATGTATTTTTTGTGTGAAATTGGTGTTTGAAATGTGATACTATTGTGCCATTTTTTTGTATTGTTGTTAATTAGATAGTCAATAATTATTTTTTAAAAATATTATTTTTACTTGTCTAAATTTCTTTATCATATCCAATTCTTTTTCAGGAAGTGCAGGTGTGTGTGTGTGTGACTTTATATCATGACAGTTTATATACTACGATTTAGTAATTTTTTGATGAGCCCAATAAAACTAGTTATTTATAAATAGGAGAAGGACATGACTTGCTTAAGGTTATTAAATAATAAGCTAATTTATTTCCCTCTTGCTCACAGTAATAAATTATAGAGTTCTTGCTTCCTCGGCTAGATTTGTGCATAACAGCTATATAGAATAAGGGGGATATTTAGTGTATTGGGGATTCAATTAATGATGATGATGATGATGATTATTGTCCTGGATTGGTGCAAAGAGTATATTCTTTAAAGTTCATGAACTACATTTTATTTTAATTTAGTCTCTATTAGACATTAAGTTTATAGTGGCCAGTACATCAAAGGTACTAAGTGGCAGAACATTGATGATGATCAGCATGTGTTATATCCCATCATTATTATTTTTTATGGTTGTATTCTTATGGATTAGAACTTTAGTTTGTACATCCAATTAATGTTTTTAATGATTTTCCCCAAGCTGGAAAGGGCTAAATAATTAGTCTGGTCTATAATAGACACATTTTAAATCCAATCATCAGTTTGACTGTTGATTTATTTTTATGGTTATTCATTCATGATAATGAATGAGTATTGTTTATACTTATTTATAATGCTGATGAATTCTTATTTAATTATACTAATAGCTCTCAGAATGATCTATCATGCTCATCCCTTTGATATTAAATATTCTATTTTTTTACTTGAGAATAAACAAACTATCTCTCAGATCCCTCATGGCTTAACTCTGATTTTCCATAGAGTTAGAAATGGCTATCCAACTTGGCCTTGTAGCCTTCATCTCAGGTACAATCCCTTTATTTCCTGGTAATGTTGCAATATATATATATATATATATATTATAATATATATATAATATTATATATATATAAATATATATATATATATATATATAATATTATTTATTTATTATAATTTATAGATAAAATACAAGACTAAACATATTTTTGAAATGAAGAAATTAACCCAAACATTTGTGGGTAAATGAGTTACCTCCAGTTTTCCAAGCATATACCTTTCCCATATCTTCATCATCATAATTTTATCTTTTTCTGTAGAACATTACTATAATTCAATTTTAATAACATTGTCTTTAGATTATTACATTCCTAAAAAATATGTCATTTGTAAATTGAACTATAGTAAATAAAATTATTGCTAATGGAAAGGAAGAGACTAAATAAGGACCTCTATACTGCAGTTAGTCATTTGCTTCTTTACTTTTATGTAAAGTTTTTTTCTTTAAATAATTTTCACAGGTTCAGACCAACAAGATTTTTTTTTCCAAGCATGCTGCTAGGTTAGACATTGAAAAAAAATTCTCATATTTTGGGTCAATATTTCAACTTAACTAATTGATCAACATTTATTTGTTATGCTAAAGTTATAAATAAATGATTAAATCTTTTATTTCTCATGAATTTATATATCTGAGCTCTGTGTCAGAGTTGAGTGATGATTCATGAACCTTGAAATTCAGTGCCCACACCCTAATATTCTCCTCAAACTTAGAGTAGAGTTATAAATGAGTATGGACAAATTATTTAATTTATGAAAACTTTTTGATGAGAGTTTTTACAATGGTAATATTATTTATATCAGTTTTATTAAAGCCATTGTAAAGTGTTACTTGATTGCGATTGTAATGTTCTGCTTACATTACTTTATTTTGCTTTGAATCTTTTATGTTTTTTTACTGCACCTACTTGTTTTCATGAATGATAGCTTTTACAATTATCTCTTCTTTTTTTTTTTTTTAAGTGTCATAGCATCGGCCGGGACGCGAACCCGCAACCCGGGCAACTGCCTGCAAGTGCAAGACAGTCGCGCTGACCTCTCGACCACCAATGCAAGACAAATTGCAATAATGATATTTTTTGTTGTTGCCAGATATTTTCGTTGTATTTTGTCAGTGTAAGTTGTTGCACTAAAAATATTACTAAATTTTCTTTTAATAATCTCAGATTTTTGTTTCTTCAATCAAATGTTATTTTACATCTTTTTTAACAGATTATCAAGTTTATTTTCTGACGATATCAGAGTTGTATTTAAATACTGAATATTATATTGCAGATTTTAAAACTTAAGCTTGCATTTTATTTTAGTTAATAAATATAATACTTTCTACAAAAATATACTTCTTTTAAATGTTTTTTACTTATAAAGAAGTTTTTTTAAATAATTTTACTAACTTGAGCTTTTTTTTTTTTTTATCTTCTTGGTTAACTTTTTTTTTATTTCTTTTTGCACATCTGCTGTTTGTGATTATTTATTTAATATTAAAAATATAAATATTTCTACTTATTTATTTCATTATTTAGATATGTTTAATGAAGCATACAGGCTAATATAAGTTTTGAATGTGAAAAAAGATAATAGAAAATAAGAATTTTTTTTTATAAGAATACTACAAGCATTTTTTAAATAAATATTAATTTAAAAATAAAAAAATAAATATATTATTTTTTATTTAAATACATTTGTAATTTTTTTATTTATAAACAAATATAAATAAAATAAAAATACGTGTGTTATATTTATTGTGATTAATATTGTTTTCATTATAACTATATACTTGTAAATAAAAGCAATTCATTATTCAATATATATATATATACTGCTAATTCATAAATTATACAATTTCATATTATAAATACGAACTTTCAATTTTTATATTTACGTATGAAATATAATAAATATTTCAATGTCACAAATAGAATACAAATATTTTACATTTTGTAATATAAAATATAAAATTTATTAAATATAGTCTTAAATTTATAAATATGAAATAAAATATATCCATGATAATACACATTTTTTGAGTTTATATAAAATAATATTATTATTCAAAATATTGGATCAATAATATTGATTTCTCTTTAGCATATAGTCTTTATTAAATAATGAATATTTTATGACTTATAAAATAATATATTCTGGCACAATTTATTTTATTTTTTAAAAAATAATCAAATAATTTATTGCACTTAAGATAATTAATCTTAATTTCTACAATAAAGGCGTTTGAAATTGCATGTTTTACTAACATGAATTGAGACAACAACTATTAGACCATTTATAGCGCACTTAAACTTATTCCACAAATTAATAATAATAAATTGAAGAAATTGAAATAATTTTTCATTATTATTAGTTACTTTCAAAATAAAATAGATTTTGGACATCAATAGTCTGACCCCTTTCAGATCCTTCTAGCCACTGCTCTTAAGCTGAAACATGATTGTGAACTGCTTTGAAGGTCTTAATCCTATAAATTATTCCATTTGTCATTAAATAAATACTCAAAATTTAATTTTAAAAAAGTATTGCAAACTAAGAATAATTATTTTTTTTAGAAATAATCAAGTTTGTAAGAAATATCTATTTTTAAACAAGTTTTAAAACTTGTTCTTGATTAACTAATAAATGAATATATTAACAAATGAAATTTCTGTTTTCTATTTGCTTCTTTGGTTAATTCATTAAAAATATATATGACAAAATGAAATTATATGAGAAATATATATAGTTTTTTTAATAACTATAAACAATAAACATTTATTGTATGTATATTTGTTTTTTTTAAAGTTATAGTTGTAAAATAAAATTAAATATTCATTATGCCATGTGAGAATATGATAACAATCAAGCTTTTTTCATTAATTTAGAAAACTTTATTAATTGATGATAATTTTTTATTGATGTCTGAATTTGAATTTGTAATTATTTGGAGTATATATATTAATAAGAACCAAGCCTTAAATAAACCAATAGAATATCAACAATCTGTTTCCATGACAACCACTTTGCCAAAGCTTAAGCAAGCCAATGGAATATGAACAACCTGTTATGCAGGCAACCACATTAGATAAAAGAAAGTTGTCTTGACAACAGATTGTTGATATTTTATTTGTTATTTAAGCTTTGATTTCTATAAATTGATTTACATTTGGAAATCAGCTAGCTATTAGCATTTATACTTTAATATATAAAAATATATGTTAGTTATGATTTTTTTAATAAGAAACCTATTTAGATTTATAGCAAAATTATAAAGAATGTGTATTACAATTATATTGAAACATTGGTTATTTAATATTCTGCCATTTCAAGATTACTGAAGATAGTTGGATAGAAAAAACTCTAAAATATTCAGTGGAGAAATACAGGAGATCAAAATCTAATTAAAATTTGTAGTAGGATGTATTAATATTTTAATTAGTTCTGAGCCATATTCATAAAACTTCCTACTAAAAAATTATAAGCAAACATCCTTTATCTATGAAAGTATTAAATAAATATTTATGTATATTCATATATATGAAAAACCCAATCTCAGACGTTCAAACTAACAATAGCTATCCAATCTATTCTTTACAATTGCATTAAAGCATTTATCAGTACATTAAATGTAGTATATATATATATATATATATATATATATATATTTTTTTCAAGATTTATATATATATATATATATATATATATAATCTTGAAAAAAATATTTATGGGCTTCATGAAATAAAAATTAATCATTAAATGTAGATACTATTTTAGCCATTGATCACTTTGACTGTGGTGTATCATAATAATGACTAATAGTTATAATTATATCTACAGTTAATTATTAATTTCTTCATCATCAATCCACATATATACTTTGCTCAAGATATATTGCATATAAAGATCAACATTTAAATAATACCAATATCATTAACAATTAACAATCTCAATCTATTATCAAGGCATCTTCTTTTACAATAAAGGATGATATCCACTTTCATTTATGGTCCAATTTGTTTATATAGACACTAAAGATTATAACTTGATTAAAGGCAGTGAGATTATCTATTCAAAGAAGTTTAAATAAATCTCATTAAACAGGCAAATATATCCTATTCTGAAAGTAGAGTAACAAATTGTTAATTATAGCTTCCAAATTCCATTAAAACTATGTATTACTCATATAATAAAGCTAATAATACTCAAGGTTAGATAAGTTTTTTTTTTCATATGTCATAGCATCAGCCAGGACGTGAACCCACACCTGTCTGCAACCAACTACTTGCTTGCAAGGCGGATGCGATTACCTCTCGGCTAACAACGCTTGACAAGGCTAGATAAGTTTATCAAGGTAAATACAAGAAATACGTCCCAAGAGATTGTAGAAAAGCTAGAAAGTGACCACAGGTGAAATGGATGAATGGTAATGTGATTTTACAAAAACCCTCATATTTTTTTGGGGGCAAAAACCTCCCTCAGCCCTCCCGTAGAGAATAGATGCTATAGATCAGAGAAACTGGTTTAACTCAGTAATATATTTATTATGCAGTTCATGAATAATAGTTAGAATGATATATAATTATCCTTCATAAGGTAATTAAAGTTTGAGGATTTCCACTAACTTAAAAACTAAATTCCTAACATTTATAATAATTTGTGTCTGAGAACTTAAAAATTTTGCATAAGGATTTTGAAAGAGGTGTAATATCAGTAAATACTGCTTATTCTTGTTTAGTTTATGGATCCCAAGAATTTGAAGTGTTAATAAGTACAATGCTTTAGATACCATATAATATTACCAAAAAATATAACCTTTTTTTAATAAAAAATTTCTAACTTATTTTATACTATTAACATAAAGTAAATTTAACGATTTTTTTTAGCAAAACATAGATGGATTAAATAATATTTTAAAACCGAACAAAAATGTTTATAAATAAAATGTTTAAGTATTTTTTTATTTTATTTAAAAAAATTATGAATATGATGAAACAATAAATTTTTAAAAAATTATAAAAGTATGGTATATAAAAAGAAGTATGAAACGTTACAGAATTAATTATATTAAATTTTTTCTTTTTTTTTTTTTTACGAAAATAACAAATTTATAAATCGTATCAAAAGGAAACTCTTTTATTAATTTTATTGGATACTTTTATTTTTTGAGGGAATCGATACATATACGTGCTGATAAACTACACAGAAGAAACTATATATATTTTTTTTTTTTTTCCCCCCCGCCCCCCCCCCCACCCCCACCCCCCCTTTTTTTGCCCCCTTCTCAGCTAACAACGCTTGACAAGAACTTTTTAGTTAGCATATTCTCTTTACTCGAATGTTCATATTTGTAAAACTAGTTAGAAAAAGAATAATAAAAATGGATTGCTAGATTAACCATTGTTGTCTGTTTCCTAAGGACCATGGATTTAAATTAAGATCATCTAATGAATAAAACCATGACTTCCAGCACATTATAAATTTGCTTTTGCTTTTAGTAAGATATTCATTCAAGTTGCCATTACAATTTGGAACTTAAGCATATCAAACAAAATAATCGCACGCATATTAGGAACATGGTGTTGACAGTTATATAAAAAAAATATAATGCCAATTTTGTACAAGCCAAATTAACTTTCAATTACTACCTAAATTTTTTTTATTAAAGGAAGAGAACAAAATATAGAATATCAAGTATATCAAACTTTAGTCATGATACTATAACACCACCTACTAGATGTAGTAGTTTATTATATCCTACTGGAAACATACATATTATTCACATGTTGGGATTCTAACACCTATATTACGATGTTTGTGGATAACATAGTAAATAGATGAATACTCATAGCTGCTAGTATAAGGAATTATGATATTACAAGCTTATTAGATAACACAGGAATTAGTATTAAGATTTACCTTTGGATATATCTATATATGTAATGAAAGTGAATTAAACAACTACCAGTTATCTAACAGGTATATATAAGAATCAAAGCATAAAACTACTGTTGGATAAATTATATTGAGTTATGCCAAGAACTATAATAAAATTTTTAGTGCTATTATCATCTCATTTTGGAGACTTACAAATTCTTATACCAATTTGACCATTTTACCCAACACAGTGAATATTTAATTGTTAAATGTTTCAGTGACATCATCAAGTTTTTGTCTTTAATTTTATTTAACTTTTGTTATATACATGCATTTAAGAATTATATATATATATATATATATATATATATAATTAATTCTTTAATGCATGTAAACATTTAAATATATATATATATATATATATATATATATATATATATATATTATTTTAAATGTTTTTACTAATTAAGACCAGATGCACCCAGCCTTATAAAGGCATATGATTTTTTTTTAATTTGTTGCTTTAACAAAAAAAATTTAAGATTTAATGTAAATTAAACAAAAATTTTAAATGTAAGAATTGTAAACAGGTATGAAAGACCATCATTAAGGTGGAAATAAAGACTCTGGGTTTTTATCCCATCATTTTTATAATAATTGGTTCATTTAACAAAAAAATTTTAGCATTTAATAAAAATTAAACAAAAAATTTTAATATTATGTAAATAAATTTCTGAATTTTAATAAAGCTAAATTAAACATTTGACAGCATAAATATATATTTACTGGAGTGCTTTCTGAATAATTTTTTTTTTTTTCAATAGCATTATGACTAATTGTAATAGTTTTTAGCTTTATTAATAGTTACCATTTATTAATGTCACAATAAAAAAACACTGGCCATTTTTATAGTTTTTTATTATATATAATATTTGTAATATTTTTTTAATTGATTGCTTTAATGTAAATATAACCGATTTTTTTTTTTTATTAAACATTACCAATTTATAAAAGTTTGTTACATTTTAAATAAACATTGTTAAATATATCATTCATTTTAACTATATCAAGGGATTGACAAATCATGAAAACACAGAGAGCCTTAATGATGAATTACAAATCAGTTTTTAAGGCTCTTTTTGCAGCTGGCTGGCAACCTTTACTGCAAAATATATACTATATATCTGTAGTTAAAAGCACTTGTACTAAATTTTTTCCCAGCATTTTTTATTTAATGGTGAAATTATTTTCTTTACATAAACATAGTGTTTGTGAAATTGACATGTGATATTGGGCAAACATGCATTCACCAATCAGTCAAAAGAATAGATGGATTTTATAAATATGATGAAAATTAAATATAGTATTTACAAATTATTAATTTGATAAACTATGGCTAAAATCATAGTAGGATCATAAATTGATATCTAAAAAGAAGAAAAAGCTTTTAAATTACATCCTTTGGGATAGACTAATTTTTTTAATTGATAGTGATATTGTGATGGTTAACATAAAACATCATAATACACAACCCCCAACCCCCCCCCAAAACAAACCAAACAAACACCCAATCAAAAAAAAACCACCAACCCCACCCACCACAAAAAGAAAAATAGACAACCCAACCCACACAATCTGACTATAAGACTATTTTCCCCAATATTATATTTATTTTCACATCATTAAAGTTGTAATTTTACCAAATCCCCACTGAAAAAAAAAATCCCCACTTCCAAGATATTTAATATTGTTTTATTAATTAAATCTATAAAAACTCACCTTTTCTTTGAACTTTTCATACTGATTTTTATTTAATTATCTGACAGTTTTGCTGGTTGGTGATTTTATTCAGAAACTGTGCTTAAAGTGTTGTCAAAACTGGAAAACAAGTGAATGTTTTAAAGAATCATTATACACCTTTGTCATGATGACTGATGAATCTTCATGCAAGAATTTTTCATAGTCATCATCATTAATTTTTATCCACTATTTTGATTTATAATCAATGTTTTGATCTTACAATCTTTAAAAAAATGAAATCATTTTTTAGAAAACAACTGCCATTTTTTTCAAAATGGCAGCATTTTGTAATAGTAATGATGTCATAGAATACTGACTTCATTAAAGCTACATCATGTAAAAATAAAGTAGTAACTTTGACACTGAAAATATGCAGTACAATAATGTTTATTCATAACACAGAATCCAATATGTTTTTATTATAGAATTAAAATACAATTAATGTATTTTATCTGACTTCATCCAGTCTTCTTGCAAAACAATAATTGCTTTCTTTTATGACATATCCAAAGTCAAGAAAATGCCATTTTTATTCAATACTTTAAGTAATAAAAACATACTTTGATCATGTAAAACAATAAAGTGTACTAATATTAAATTTTAACATGTAGACATTAGATAAAATACATTCACTAAATCAATATTATGGATTAAAATACTTATGAACATTATTTTGCTTACAGCAAAAATATCTTAATTATAACTGTAAAGTAGGGTAATTATAATTGTAAACTATTTTGAGGGAAAATGAATAAAAAAAAGATTTTGTGCATTATTCAGTTAATAATCAACTTTATTTGTTCAAACGTTACTAACATACATTTAAAATAACATTTATTTGCTGAATTTTAAATCATTAATCTCATAATTTGTTTCTGATATTCAAGATGGTGGTAGCTGTTTTAAAAATCTCATCTTTACTGTATTGGCTAAAAAAATAACTGTTTAGACTTCACCACATTTATGTAAAGTAAATACAAATCATAGCATTCTTTTTTAAAAAATTAACTTCATTGCAAAATTTTTTCAAGTTTAGTAATTAGATATTACAAAAATAAAAAGAAATTTGATAAAAGAATATAAAGTGCATCAAAAACAAACTTTTAAATGTATATTATGGTGGGTTTTTTTTTTAATTTTAAAATATGTATTGTAGTTAATTATTTTTTTCTTCATGCTTTATCTTAATTTAGTAAATCATGAATGAGGAAGTATTTCCTCACTATATAAGAATGATCATAGCAGAACATCAATGAAAAAATTATTTTTTTAAAAAAAAGTTATAACTGATGAAATTGTTTTATGCAATATATTTACCCACAGGTTAATAATTCTTTTAATAATAAGCTAAGTAAAATATTTGATCATTAATTAACTCTTTTTCAATATAAGCATTATTTTTTAATCAAATTATTATATATTTTAAATTTCAAGTAACAAATTATTTTTTCCCCACAGGAATACATTATAACTGCTTAGTTTTTGTGTGAGATCTTTGACTTATGATATCTTTTGGGGCACCAATTGTTCTTGATAATACCAGGTTAAAGGTGAATATTACTTCATGCTTCATTTTGATATTAAACATAAATGTCATTTAGTAAATTATATCTACGCAAATTTTATATATATATATACATCTGTTTTAATAAAATTATTAAAAAAACTTTTTTTTTTAATATTTGACATTCTCTTCAACTTTATTTTCTTTTAGTTTTTTTATAAAATTCAAATTACTAGAGATCTAAAAACCAGTATAAATCAAACCAATTGAAATAATTTTGACTATCAAAATCTGATTATCACAACATATAGTTATTGTTTTAGATATTGGCATTCAAGTTAAATTGATTTTTAAAATATTATACATATATTGCATTTGTTAAATTAAATATTTTCATGCATTTATTATTATATGAACATTGGAACTTGAGGGATTATATATCTGTACACATCTAAAAATAGCTTTATCTTTGATCTTGCTAAAAAACTACCAATTACTGACAGTCCTGAAGCTACAAGTTTTTCTAGTAATCTACAATAGCACTTTTGTCATGAGTTTAATTACTTTTAATTAAACTCAAGTAAAAAGAAATATTAAACTTAGATGAAAGAGTTATTTTAGTATTCTAGAGAAAACTTGTTTAGCTTTAGGATTATCAATTATTAATTGATTGTTAGCAACATCAAAATTAAAATTATCTTAGATGTTTAGATGCATATAGTCCCTCAATTTTCATTGTTTATAATATATTATCTTTTTCTCATTAAAAAAATGTTTTTTATTTCTTATTTCTGAAGACTTTGTCTTAAGACTGATGAATAAAAATCAGGCGACTTTTTTATATGTGCACATTATTGCAAATAAGTTAGCTATATGGCTTTTTTAACATTTGTAAAATAAAGATTATTGGCTTAAGTTTTATTATTAAAATAACTGAGTATCCTTGAATAGAGTCTGTTTTATAAAGAAATTTAAGATATATCTTAGCACTGTGTTAAACTTTACTTTTCAATTGTTAATTGTGACAAGCATTTCCATAAAGTTAACAAAATATTTTGTTTAAATAATAAAATATGTTACATATTAATTTTCACTCGATTTTAGAAATGTGAAAAATTGTGTATTAATGTTCTTTGTAGTGTTAATATAAATTTTTTGGTTACATAGTGAATACAAAGATCTTGCTATCTCATATTGTGGCTTCCAACTTTTTATAACTTTTGACAGATTATTTTACCATTGACAATAAATTTTTATAAAGGTTCCATGAAGAAAGAAATTAAATCTATACCAAAGATAGCATAAAAAAGGTATATAACTTTATTGTTCAGGAGTGCATAAGAAGTGTGAGAACCAGATCTGCAAATACCAGAATCCATCCTGGGACTTCCTGATCTCAAGTGGGAAGGGCTACCAACTGTGCCAAACACACAAGATAAATATGGGTACAATGAAGTATATCCATAATACTATTCTTACTGTAAGGATAATAAATATTACAAGATATTACACCCAAAAAATGCAAAGCCTCAACTTACCAAATTACTAAGGGAAATTACTTGTATCTATTAAAAAACATATCATTAATTAAAAACAGGAAAATATTGATGAAAGATGCCATTTCATTATTGCTGAGTTTTGATTTAAAGTCATGACGTAAGAACAAGACAATAGATATTCAAACGCTTGTCATATAATGGGGGGGGGGGTGATTGCTCACACTTTTTTCTAACTATTGCAAAAGAATAGATTTGGTCATTAAGCATATTACCTAAATTGCATTTTTCCAAATTCAAAACATGATAAAAGATTATTATTATTTGGGAAGACATATTACAAATATTTTCTTGGTTTAATCATCTCCCTGCTGCTAATTTGAAAGGATCGGGTTTATCCCATAATGTAAACATTGATTTCAACACTGTTATAATACAAAATAATCATGCTCCGATTTATACATCCCATGCAGTAAAATACTATTTTAAAAAATATAAAAATAATCTTGTACATCTTCCATGAGTTGAGCCTTTGCAGTTATTTTTTCTATACGAATTTTTTTAAACCCCTGCGCTTTTTTTTTAATGAGCAAATGTTTAATATTTATTTTCTAATCTTGATATATCTATTACATAAATATCACAAGTGTTCTCGCTTTTTTGTTCACTTTATAATATGTAAAAGTTTAAAATTGTAAGATAATATATATTTTAGTCGTTAAGAGAAGCAATAATTTATTTTGATTTTTGATTACTTATTGGTACCCCACCCCCCCACACACACACCTCAATAAGTAAGACATATGAAATTACCCCAAAAGCACAATGTCACTAATTGACAACTTTAACATCTTTGCTAAAATGAAATTATTATGTTAAATATATTTTTTAAAAAAGCATTTTTAGAACTGAGAAAAAAAAATTTTTTTTAGTAAACCTATTTTATACATACATTAAAATGTTTTCTTCAATTTTCTTTCTAAATAATTTATTAATCTCTTTCAAAAAATCAAGACGACAGTTTTTTTCGTCTTGACATCATATTTATCTTATTAATATTCAGACAACATTAAGCGCACGTATTGCTATCAACAGTGCAAATTAATCAGGGTTAAAAAAAGTATTTACCTTGTTCCAGTATTGTAATTTCCCCCCCTCTTTTTAGTAGACTTTTACAATGGGTTTTTTTCGGGAGCATCGTAATCAAATTCAAAAATTCACATTTAGAAAGTATTTGCTTTTACTTTTCCTTAAGCGAATGAATATTCAATAAAAATACTTTGAGAAATTAAATTAAAATGTTATTTCATTCCTACTAAAATGATTTATTATTAACAATATGTCTTTTGTAAATATATGAGACAAAATTACTTTCTGTGTCTACAGAGTCCATATATATATATATTTTAATGTAGGTTTTTTTTTTTTTTTGCTTTGGAAATTTTTTCAAATATCTTTTATTCATCTCCAATCTAATGTATAATTTGGCTATAAATTATAAATGAAGATTTTATAAAATCACAGCTAATTAGAGAAATTAAAAATTGATTTTTTACTGAATGTTTTTAGAACAGATTTAAATAAATCTCAAATACTAAATGTAGAAGTACTCAAATTTTAAAAAAGCCAATCTAAAATGTATCAAAATTCATCATAATACGCACTAATCACGTGTAAAAAAACCGTAGTTCAACCATATAAAAAAAAAAACTTAAATTATTAAGACAGAATTATTTTATAGATGTAAAACACTAAAACGTTTACAAAAACAATACACAATTGTTTATTTTATTGGATATTGTTTAAATGTGAAAGTGATTGAAATATAATAAAAATCTTTCTACTTACAATCGATCATAAATTTTATTAAATAATGAGAACTGTTAGAACTATGTGATTCTGGCAAAATATTTAATATATATTCTTTATAAATACACATATTATGGTGCGTGCAGTCGTAGTGCAGTCATACTTATGAGTATATGTTTGAATCCAGATCGGATAAAACTTTTTTTCAAGTTTAAATCAGATTTAGAATTTTTTTTTTCCATATGTCAAAGCATCGGCCGGAAAGCGAACTCGGGACAACTGCTTATAAGGCAGCTGTGCTAATTACTCGGCCACTAACGCTTGTCAATTTTTCTTTTAATTATATCCATCTTGTGGACGGTCTAGTATTGACCAATAAATAGGTATCTAGGTTCTCTTAACTAGAGAATAAAACTAGCTATGACTCAAACTCTCATTAATTTGAAATTGGCAACATAATGATAAATGCTTTCTTTTTTACTAGTTGTCTACGATAGCTGCCTGATTTGCAGTGGCCTATATATATATAAAGATTATTTTCTATTATATATATATTAAAATAGTATTTATGTAGTATGTTTGCTGGAAGCTCCCCTAAGTATTCTATTTTAAATAATCCATTTTCAGGGGCTTTTAACATATGGTATAAATAATATGGCTGACTCTAAGTTACCGTATTCAATATTTACTTTTTTTTATCTGTTAAAGTGATGACAAAGCATACAAGTCCAAAAGTTTATAATTAAAACTTTTTTAATGTAAATGCAGTGAAGAAAATAAAATTATGATTCAGCAAACTGTAACAAATGTTCTTATTCATGTCAGCTGACAAACATCACTTTTTGAGCAAGTAGTATCTTGTAATTTTGAAAATATTCCAATGCATGTTATTCTGTTGATGAAAGATTGCAAATTTTAATCATACTTCCAAAAATTATAGGGCAAAAAATGAATGTTTAAAAATAATGATAATTTCAATTAACAAATGTTAAAAAAAAACAATAACCACACATGAACTGTTTGCCATGTGGTAAGGTTTCAGCACATGTTAACATTTAAATGTTATGTTGTGAATGGAATTTATTAAAAAATGTATTCAAATTATTTAAAATTAGCATTCAATTTAAAATACATAGGCATTTTATTTTAAATAATCCATTTTTATTGTCTAAGTATTTATTTACATTTTTTCCTCACAACATTATTTTCTCAAGCATAGCCAAAGTATTTATTTACATTTTTTTACCATGAAATCATTTCCTCCAACATGTGTAGCTAGGTAACTTTAAAAAAAATATTAATAAACTTTAAATTGAATGTTAATTTTTAAAAATTTGAATACATTTTAAAATAAATCCCATTCACAAAATAATGCTCAAACGTTAACACGTGCTTCTGAACCCTTAACATGTGGCAAACAGTTAATGTGTGGCTAAAATTATCATTACTTTTTTAACATTACTTTTTTTCCTTATCATTTTTGAAACTATGATTAAAATTTACAATCTTCCATTGACAGAACAACAAGCAGTGGAATATTAAAAAAAAAAAAGATGTCTGTCAACCGACATAAATAATCATATTTGTTACAGTTTTCTTAATCATGTTTTAATTTCTTTACTGCATTTACATTTAAAAAGTTTTTAATTACAACCCTTTGAACTTTTGTGTTTTTTCATCATTTTAATAAATAAAAAAAAAGTAAATATTGGAATACAATAACTTAGGGTCTGCCATATTGTTTAAACCATATGTTAAAAGCTCCTGAAAATGGATTATTTAAAATAAAATGCATGTGGGAGCTTTCAGCAGGTATACTACATAAGTACCATTAAAATTACCCCAAATTCAAAACTAAACAAGACTATCCAAAAAAAACTCTATAACACAATTATTAGTTTCTCTGCCAAAAGCAGACTTCTCAATAGTTGTGTTATAGGATTTATTTTCTTTGGATAGTCTTATTTAATTTTGAATTTGGAGTAATTTTAATTATTTTATTGACTGGTTTAGCTTTGACTTTTAATGATTGATTGCTACTCAAGATGATGAAAAATGCTGTAAACTGGTTACAGCAATGATTTTATTTGTATTTTATATAGGCAGATGGCATTTTTTAATGGTTATTCTAGAATATTTGATTATTATATTTATTTTGTTTGATATTATATATATATATATATATATATATATATATATATATATATATATATATATATATATATATATATATATATATATATATATATTTGTAATTGGGACTCAGATGAACTAAAGATATACCAATATGTAACAAAACCAATGATTTTTTCTCTTCTCTGGATAATTGTAATATTTAAATAAATGTTCTAGGCATTCATAGAGAAAAGGTAGTCTTTATAATTTAAACTTAGCTTTTATTAATGTTTAGCATGCTTTCGATATGTAAAATATCATAATCATAGATTATTACTTCTTTAATGTCTCAAGCTTTTAGGTACACTTGATAATTGTTTAACAATATTTATATTTATTTTATTTGATATTCAAAAATATTTAAATTCATTTACAAAGCCTACTCCTTTAAGAGGAAGTTGCTTGTTCCTTTTCTCTTTATTGAAAATTAATCTTTAGCTATAGCCCAAGTTTCTTTAATTTTCTGTCTTCTCTCTCAGTACATACAATTCCAGATTTTGACAAATCAAATTTATGGCCAGATTTTTGCTTGTGGTCCATAAATATTGGGAAATAATCAACACTTTTATGTCCTTTATTGATTATGTATTTATGCTGGGTTAGTCTTGCTGAAACATTAGTCCTCAATTATCCATAATATGAAAACTTACACATAGGTTGGTTGCATTGAATTTTGTAGACAATTTGGTGACCTAATTTGAATTGTTAAGCAGCTTGTTTAGTGACAGGAGAGTTTAAAAGTTTATGTTATATTTTTGTGAGCATATTCTTTTTAATTTTTGAGTGAATTTCAGAATATAGGGAACACTAATCCATTTTTTAGTTTCCATAGGTTAAGGCAGAAGGTTTTTTTTTATTTTGTTGTAAAATCTATTAATCATATTAAAAATTTTGTTATAATTATATTCTAGATTTTGTAAATCTTTGACATATGAATTTTTGTCAGTCTCAAAGTTGCACAATTTATAATTCCTGTATAAAAAACCTTTCAGTGTGGTGTATGTCAAAAAATTTTAAAATCTAGTATATAATCATAATAAAATTCTTAATACAATCAATAGATTTTACAATCAAAATAAGAAAACTATTTTGTCTCAATGTACAGAAACTAAAAAATAGATTAGCCTTCCATATATCCCAAAAGTCACTCAAAATTAAGAAGAATATGTTCACAAAAAAATAACATCAACTTTTGAACTCCCTGTCACTAAACAAACTATTTAACTATTCGGAGGATAATCTGTCTATAGAATCAGCTTGCCAAATCATCTACAAAATCCAATGCAACCAACCTATGTACAAGTATGCATATTTATAGGAAATCTAGAGCTAATTTCACAATGAGACTAGTCCAGCATAAATACCTATACAATAGAGCATTGGTTTATCAAAATCTGGGAATGTATACATTGACAAAGAAGACAGAAAGCAGAAAATTAAAGAAGCTTGGGCAATAGCTTTAGATCAATTTTTAATAAACACAAAAGTCATGAAACACAGCATCATCCTCTCAAAGAAGTGGACTATTTAAATAAATTTAAATATATTTGAATATCAAATAAAACAAATGGAAATGGTGACAAATAATTATTAAGTCTACTTAAAAACTCAGATACTAAAGAAGTAATCATATTACAATTATAATATTTTACTTATTAAAAGTATGATAAGCATTAATAAAAGTTAAGTTTAAATTATAATGGCTTTTTTTCTATAATTAACGGCTTTTTTTCTATACCAATATCCAGAATATCTAGTTGAATATTAAAACATATAACAGTAAATTTTGATTCCAAATAAATATTTATATGGTGAATGTTGAATGGTTAATAAAATTTCATAAATTTTAATCTTGAACTTCTTTTTTCTTTAAAAAATAGTCAGTATAAACAATATTCACCAAAATATAAAATAACAAACCAATTTTCTTTAAAAAACTTGTTTTTAATTATTATGACTATATGAATTTTAATTTCAAGAGCAACATTTCGACTATTTACATCCTTATAGCCTTTTTCAAGCCACTAAAATATACAAAAAAATAACAAAATAAATAAAATAAAACATTATATAATCATTAAACCCTATATATATTTCAAATCTTCACAAAATTCTTTTTAAAAATTTTTTTCTTTTAAAAACATAAATCTAATATAAAACATAAAAACATTACCTTCCTCTATTTAAAAAACCTACAATTTAAACTTCTATTTAAACCACTCTTTTAAATTATATTTAGATAAAATACCTCAAAACCAGTCTTATCATCTACAAAAATCAATTAGTTTTTTAAATTCCTTAATATAAAAAAATTTTTTCTTTTTTAAACTTACTTTATAATTAATTATTGTTTCTAAAAGTTCTATTTTTTGCTAATGATGTGACTAGTTTTTTATCTTTTATAAAATCAATTAGTTTTTTATTCATATATGGTTTAAATTCCTTAATATAAAAATTTTCCTTTAAAAATCTTTCTTTATAATTAATTACTGTTTCTAAAAGTTCTATTTTGTAATTGATGTGACCAGATTTAGATTTATGAAAATAAATTGCAGATTTTTTATCTGATAGATGTTGTTTTAATCTTGTTCTTAACTTATTTTTAGTATTTCCAATATAAGAAACACTTTTACCAACATTCCAGCAGTCTAAACATTTTATCATATATACACCTTTCATAGCTTCAAGCATATCATATTTTTCATTATAATTAATCAGTTTTTTTAAATCTTTCTTTTTTTTATATACAGGATGTAATTTAATGTTAAATTTATTATTAATTTTTTTACAAATATTTTTAATCCTAATAAAAATATTTTTTGATACTTTAAATCCTATGTAAATTTTATTAATATTATTAACTTTATTATTAATTTTATTTTCTCCTTTAATCTTCTTTTTAATTAAATTCAAATTATAATCTGAAAAAATTTTTCCAATAATTTTATTTGGATATTCATTTAAATAACATTCCTTTTTTATCATTTAATTCTTTGTCCAATAATAAATCATTAGAACATATCAATATTGCTCTTTTAATTCTGTTTTTTTATAATATTCATTTTACAATGTATATCAATGTCTGAAAACCAGTTAGTAATTAGACCATGAAATGTTTTTTTTCTAAAAACAGATGTATTAATACTTATTTTATTATTTTTTATAATTTTTTCAATTTTTACATCCATATATTCAATTTTATTATCCACTTCTTTTTCCATGGTAAATCTAATACTTTTCTCTTTATTGTTAATGTAATTTAAAAAACTGTTTGCTTTTCTTTTATTTCCTTTAAAACCATGAAATAGTCATCAACATATCTTACAAAAAATATTCATATATTCATATATTCATATATTCAAATTATAGATATAAAAACAAAAAAAGACTTAATTATTGATAAATTTAACAATAATGGTATTAATATAGGAATGAATAAAGAATTCTTATTTAATGAAATTGAATATGAATTTAAAAAATTAGAATATAATGTAATTAATAATAATAAATATAAAAATGTTAATAATAAAAGTGAATTAAATATTATTAGTAATATTAGATTAAAATATAAAGACTTGGTTTTTTTGAAAGGAGATAAATCTACTAGTATGGTAATAATTGAGAAAACTGAATATAATAAAAAAATGAGTAATTTATTAAAAAGTAGTTATTTTAAAATTATAAAAAAAGATAAGAGCATGCAAATTAATATAAAAATTAATAAAATTATTACTGAATTAGAAAATAAAGGATATATTACAAAAATAGAAATGTTCATGCTTAAAAGGATGGATATTAGATGTGCAACAATTACAGGGATACCAAAGGTACATAAAGATGGTATTCCCTAAGACCAATTATTAGTTGTAGAGATACTTATTATGAGAATATTTCTAAATGGGTATTTAATAATTTTTTAAAAAATATAGTAAAGTAAATAAAAATAATAAAGTATACAACTCAATGGATTTTATAGAAAAATTAAATAATTTTTTGAAGAATATTAAGTTTAAAAATATTTATTTTGTTAAATTAGATATTATAAATATGTATAATAATGTTGATCCAGATATAGCTATTAATTATGCTTTGGAATTATACATTAATGATAAAAATAAAAAATTAAAAATAGATTCTTATTTATTACATGAGATTTTATTGATTTGTAGTAAAAATTTGGTTTTTAAATTTAAAGATAGGTTTTACGAACAGGTAAATGGATTAAGTATGGGGAGTTGCTTAAGCGGGTTTTTAGCAGATGAATATATGAATATTTTTGAAAAAGATTTTTTAGATTTAGATGTTGGTCCTTGTTTTTTTGTAAGATATGTTGATGACTATTTCATGGTTTTTAAAGGAAATAAAAGAAAAGCAAACAGTTTTTTAAATTACATTAACAATAAAGAGAAAAGTATTAGATTTACCATGGAAAAAGAAGTGGATAATAAAATTGAATATATGGATGTAAAAATTGAAAAAATTATAAAAAATAATAAAATAAGTATTAATACATCTGTTTTTAGAAAAAAAACATTTCATGGTCTAATTACTAACTGGTTTTCAGACATTGATATACATTGTAAAATGAATATTATAAAAAAACAGAATAAAAAGAGCAATATTGATATGTTCTAATGATTTATTATTGGACAAAGAATTAGAATTGATAAAAAAGGAATGTTATTTAAATGAATATCCAAATAAAATTATTGGAAAAATTTTTTCAGATTATAATTTGAATTTAATTAAAAAGAAGATTAAAGGAGAAAATAAAATTAATAATAAAGTTAATAATATTAATAAAATTTACATAGGATTTAAAGTATCAAAAAATATTTTTATTAGGATTAAAAATATTTGTAAAAAAATTAATAATAAATTTAACATTAAATTACATCCTGTATATAAAAAAAAGAAAGATTTAAAAAAACTGATTAATTATAATGAAAAATATGATATGCTTGAAGCTATGAAAGGTGTATATATGATAAAATGTTTAGACTGCTGGAATGTTGGTAAAAGTGTTTCTTATATTGGAAATACTAAAAATAAGTTAAGAACAAGATTAAAACAACATCTATCAGATAAAAAATCTGCAATTTATTTTCATAAATCTAAATCTGGTCACATCAATTACAAAATAGAACTTTTAGAAACAGTAATTAATTATAAAGAAAGATTTTTAAAGGAAAATTTTTATATTAAGGAATTTAAACCATATATGAATAAAAAACTAATTGATTTTATAAAAGATAAAAAACTAGTCACATCATTAGCAAAAAATAGAACTTTTAGAAACAATAATTAATTATAAAGTAAGTTTAAAAAAGAAAAAAAATTTTTTATATTAAGGAATTTAAAAAACTAATTGATTTTTGTAGATGATAAGACTGGTTTTGAGGTATTTTATCTAAATATAATTTAAACAGAGTGGTTTAAATAGAAGTTTAAATTGTAGGTTTTTTAAATAGAGGAAGGTAATGTTTTTATGTTTTATATTAGATTTATGTTTTTAAAAGAAAAAATTTTTTAAAAAGAATTTTGTGAAGATTTGAAATATATATAGGGTTTAATGATTATATAATGTTTTATTTTATTTATTTTGTTATTTTTTGTATATTTTAGTGGCTTGAAAAAGGCTATAAGGATGTAAATAGTCGAAACGTTGCTCTTGAAATTAAAATTCATATAGTCATAATAATTAAAAACAAGTTTTTTAAAAAAAATTGGTTTGTTATTTTATATTTTGGTGAATATTATTTAATAAAATTTGAATAAAAATGATTCACTTCAAATATTTATATAATATTAATCAATGTAATGATGATGATTTATAATATAGCACGAAACATTTAAACTAAGTACAATTCCTCCCAAAAAATATTTTAAATTTGTTTTTCTAGTTTTAATAATGACAAATGAAACTTTAAGGTGCCAAACCTTTTGATTAGAAAGTTTACTTTTGGAAAACTTATTAATATCCAATAATTATCATTTACAAATTATTACCACCATCTTTGCATGTTCCACAATAGATTTATGATTTCTCAGGGTTGTAGATATTACTAGCATATTTGATGTTAAAGCATAATGTTTGAATGATAAGCTAACACAAACTAAATAGATTTTTAAAAATAACAATTTATTAAAAATGAATATATAAAACTGTTGCTGATATACTTGCAAGTATTATTAGATTTTCAAAATATTACAGATAATAAAATAATGAGAAATATTTTGCACATAAAGCTTTGCACTTGCAGGCAGTTGCCCGGGTTGCGGGTTCACGTCCCGGCCGATGCTATGACACTTAAAAAAAAAAAATAGGATCCTGCTACTTGAAATATTTAAACAGTTCCAAACAATAGTTTTTTGCAGATATTTTTTAAAATATATTTATGGATATTTTTATCAATTCCCAAAAATGATAGTTATCCTTCTGGTGCACTGGTAATGTTAGATAAAACATACTGAGAAGCACTGAAGATATTAGATAGGTCAGTAGGACTTGAATCATTTTTATGGCACTATCGGATTCCTTCTTTACAGCATGCAATGGTTTTAAACTTCAGCATTTACTTTTGGATCCAATTGCATTTCCAGGTGATTGATTGGTCTGAATTTTTTTGTTGTCTAGCCACACATAGTAAAAAGTCTTCGGTTAGAATTTCTTTCACATTATGAAAGCAAACAATTCTACAGATATTTTAAAATTACATTGCTATTTTATAATTAAGTGAATAAAAGAAAATAAGCTGTTTCTCTATTTTAATATACACGATAGAAAAAAAAATCCTTACTGATGTTTAAAAATTGATCAATAACTTACTACTTCTTATTAATCCATAATTTTAAATAACATATTTAGATTTGCTATCAAATTTACTTTAAGAATTGATGTCTTTTTTATTTAAGTTCCATTTAAAAGGCAGATCAAAAAGATACAAAATGCTTTAGGTTTTTATTTCTATGCAATTCAAATTTCTTGCGTGTAACAAAACTATTTTTCTTTTTTCATTTATAATGCCATTTATTGTTTTACTCTTTCTCTCATATTACAAAGTAACTTTATAAAATATTTAATATTATTAAATGTGTAAACTAATTTTTCTTTTAATTTTTTACACTAGGGTACTCAAAATACATGTACAATATATCCACACCTACACATATTGCAATTATACATTTAACAATTCAAAATTACCTAAAACATTATTATTGTAATTGACTTTATATCTGCTATTAAATGTTAAAAAATATTTTAGATAATAATAAAATATTTCTACAGGTAATTTTGAAAAGGCAATTACTTGAGAGAGAAAAAAATTGTTTTTGCTCTGAAGTAAATAGATATTCTTTAAAAAAATATTGAAGGATAATGATGTTATTCTATTAAAAAAGACAAAGATGGCTGGCTGTTTTGCATTGTTGAATAAAGTTTCTTTAGAATTAAATAATGAGAAGTATTCAACTTTAAATTCTGATCATGGTAAGAAACTAATTGTGAAAATTATAGAAAATATTTTTTTTTTTTTATAGACCTACTTATTTAAGTCGTTATCCTAGTGATTTTTGTCTTCTATGTTTTTCTTTAATTTAAAATCTCATAAAGATAGTTTTCCTTTAATGTATATATCTGATTTTACAGAGGTGAATTATTATGAAATTTCAAAATTTCTTATGTTTTTTAAAAATTATGTAAATTTAGGTCAATTTTGTGTATCTTCTTCTTTGAGGCATTTGATAAAATTAATGGATTTGTTTTAGAAAATGAGTGTGTGTTTGGTAATTTAGATATTGAAAATATGTATCAATTAGTTGATAGGATTGAAAGCATAAATGCGTTTCTTTCTGTTCTAAAGAAATATGAATATTTTTTTGCTAATAAGATTGAGGCTATTCATGATTTTCTATTATTACTATTATGTGTAATGATATGTTTATAAAATTAAAGAGGGTTGGTTTATTGGTTATGTTATTTCTTCTTTAATGTGTTCTGTGTAATATGAATTTTTTAGATAGTAGTATTATTAATCTTTTTTCTGTTTCTTTAAAATTATTTGTTTGATATGTTGATGCTGATTCGTTTGTTATTTGGAAAGATAAATTGAAGGATTTTTTTGATAGATTGAATTCTTTTGATTTTAATATTAATTTTACTATTAAGAAGGATACTTTAGAATTTGTTGAATTTGTTAAGTTAAAATTTCTAGATTTAAGTGTTGATAAAGTTGGTAGTGTTGTATTTTCCAATCATTTTGTTAAACAAAAAAAAAATTAAAAAATATGATGAGTCCAGACAGTTATCAACCTTTACTCATGATAAAATGTCTTTAATGAATTTTTGTCATAGAAATAGAATTAATAATTTTAAAATAATGACTATATTCAGATAAATCAATTTGCTTCCAGTTATATTGATTTATGTTATAATCATGAATTGATTAGAAATATTATATTTAATAAAAATATCCATAAGACTTAATAACTCTTTACCATTTAAGTCATCAGTTTATAAATTGATTTATAATAAGTTTTTTTATTGGGTGATATGCAAGTGTCCTAAAAGAAAGGCTCTAAATTCATTATTAAATAGTTCAAAACGATAAACTGATAGCAAATCTATTCCTTGTGTAGTTTATAAGGTTTCTTGCAGTTATAAAATTTATATAAGTCAAAATAAATTAGGTTTTAATGAAAGAGTTAAAGTTCATGTGAATAGAGTTAAAAATAAATATAATACCTCAGCTTTGTATATTCATGAACTGAATACAAGTCATAAAATATAATTTAGCAATGCAGAGGTTATCTTTTATGAAAGAAGTAAGTTTTTAAACAAAGAGTAAAAGGAACACTGACAAAAACCTTTCTTTAATCTGAGACTATCATTCTTATCATTTTTATGTGATGCAAAAAGAAGTTGTTTTTTGAATTAAATGATGAGATGGCTATGTTATTCTGTATATATATTGTACATATCTTGTTAAATTTCACATGAAATGGTCTATTTGTGAATAGACAAAACCATGGTCATGAGAGGATTTTAATAAACAATTTTGTATTTTAGCTAGTATTGTAGTGTTATATGATTTTCTATTTTATTTATTATTACTAGTATAGCAGTAGGCAAGGTTTATATAAATACATATTACCAGTTGCATATTGTTAGCTGATATTTAAATATAAAACTATCAGTACCACCTAATGTTACATTGTTTCAGCAGTGCTCCCAATGGGACAAATATAAAGTCTGCATATAGCAGAATAAGTAAAAAATCAACCTCTTACCTATAAGATGAATTTCAGTAAGTAAGAGGCTGAGTTTTTACCTATGCTGTTTTAATCATATTATATGTTTTTTCCACTTGGAGTGTGGTGATACTGACATTTACACACACACACACACACACACATATATATATATATATATTAATAACCAGTTAACACTTAGGCAATCCCAACAATCAATAACAATCAACAATTTCAAACTGTTGTCAAGGCAACCTCATTTTAACAATAAAAGTGTGTATATATATATATGATAGATTAAAATTCTGCTATTATTATATATGTTTATTTTAGTAAATTTAATGTGTCTTACTCATAGTAATTAAAATTATAATAACACTTAAAAACTCCAATGTTTATTTAGTCAAATGATATTGGCTCTCTTTTTCATCATAGATTTTTTTGTGTAATAAATCATTCTTATTTCTTTTTTGCAAACCATTCAATAATATTTTACATACACAATAGCAAAAGCTAATTCTATAAATGCATTGGTATGCTATAATCATAAAAAAACATGCACATGGATTCAGTTCAAATATAGTTTAAGCAGTTTGGGAATAAAGAAATGGTAAAAAAAAGTCACAGAATGAACTCTTGGTGAATAAGAAAGCCAATAATATTCAAATAGACAACAATAACTTTTTTAAATATTATTTATTTGCTGTTATTATTTTGATGTCCTGTTCAGTTTAGCAAAGGTAGAATGTCAAACTCTGGAATGTGGTTCTATGAATGATTCTATTGTTGATATTTTTGGCAATCGAACTTCTTATGAACTCTCAAGCAATAAAGCCATTTGAATATTTTTATTTTGATAACCATGACTAGAATTCTAGGGTGCTAAAGGTATATAAAGTTTTTTTTTCTCATGTGTCATAGCATCAGCCGGGAAGCGAACCCGCTAACCCGGGACAACTGCTTATAAAGCAGCTATCACTGACCTCTCAACCAGTAATGCATGACTAAGTATATAAAGTTCAATAAAATAAATATTCAATTATATACATTGTTATGGTGTCTTATATATGTAGATTAATCATTAAAA
Organism: Epiperipatus broadwayi; assembly: GCA_028023455.1. Classification (NCBI taxonomy): domain Eukaryota; kingdom Metazoa; phylum Onychophora; class Udeonychophora; order Euonychophora; family Peripatidae; genus Epiperipatus; species Epiperipatus broadwayi. Next base: position 87,763 of record JAQFVV010013451.1, on the reverse strand, counting down.
CCAGTCAACACTTAGACAATCTCAACATCAATAATAATCAACAATCTCAAACTATTGTCATGGCAATCTTTTAACAATAACTAATATGTATATTAGTAAAAAAAGCACTAGTTTAATAAATTAATGCTATTAATGTATAAAATTAAATAGTTTAGTGCACTCATTTGTTGTATGTCAGATATTGAAGAAAATAAATCACATAGATAGTTGCTTGAGAAGTCAAAGAATAGAAGTATTCAACTAAAAAGAACATTTTTTAAATTTGATTTTATTTATATTTTATGTTGGTCTGGTAACTTTTAGTCCTTGTTTTGTCAATGCTTATCTGTAAAAAATGTACGTTAATATACCTTATTTAAGTTTATATTATATTATAATTTTATCATCTGAGTGATAAATTTAAGTGTTTAAACAACAAATGATTTCAAGAAATAACATTTGGGGTATAATTAATGAAGTCTGTTACAGATGGCTACCACTTCACATAATTTGACTTAGCAACATTTATTTATAGTTATATTATAAATTTTAATAACAAATTTGTGCTAAAATTAGCAAATAGACAAATTAAAATGAAGTGGAATGTATTTAGTTAGACTTCACAATTTTTTTTAAAAAAAGCAAATATATTTTATACTTTTTTTGATTTATGGTTGTAAGTAATGGACTTATGAGTTTTAAAATTAAACAAAACTTGCAAGTGCCACTTAGGAATATAAAAAAAGAGTATGTTGAGCATAATAAGAAGTGATAAAAAAAATCAATTAAAAAATTAACTTTTGAAATAACTTTTTAAATCAAATGTTTCTTGTTTTCATTTCAACACATAGTTATTTGTAACAGATTTCAAATAATTTCATAAATTTAACAAAAAAAAAAAACCTGGCAGTCATTTTCTTAATAGAATAAATTTTATTTTATAAAAATCTGTAAATGAGATTAAATATTTTTTTTCATAAAAGAAATTATTAATAAGTAATATATATATATAAGTAAATCATTGCATTAATGATTTTTTTTTTTTTACGATTTATCAGTTAAATATATATGTGACATTTAAAAAAATGCTAACTTTCTACTACAAACAAATGCAAAGAAATGGAATGCATAAAGAAGTAAATAAAGCAAAATTGAATTATATATATGAGTGCTTTGTATGAATAGAAGAAAAAGACTAATTTGAAGAGTTTGTTACTGACATGAGAATAATTGGGGGGAGGTATTTAAAAATACGTAAGTAATAATAAAAAGAATTATCAAACTGACATTTAAAAGCAAATTAAAGATTACTAATAGAAAAAAAGATGGTATTTAATAATTCAGGTAAGATGTCACATTGGAGTAGAAATATTCTGATAATAAAAAAAACCTAAATCAATACATTTTCTTCGGTGTCATTGTCGCCTAAATGACTCCAGAATGATTCATACTAGCAGTAACAAATTGTTTTAGATTCATTGCATTATGCACAGCGATTTGAATTTTTTTTAGATTTGTTTAAAAAAAAAAAAGATGATTCATTATTTAATCACTATAAAGATTGTAAAAATTCAAGGTAGCGAGTGACTTTTTTTCAGTACTGATGTAGAAATTTAAAATCTCCAATTCAATTATTTCTTTTGTTTTTAAATTTAATTTTAGATTTATAATTCGTGAATAAACATACAAAAAAATGTGGGTTATATGTGTATAAACTATATTTATGCACACACATAAAAGTTATTTCCTTTTTCATAAATTCAAATTCTAAACCGTAATTGTTATATATATTATTTCCGAAAGAAGAGAGTTTTTTTGTCTTATAAATGATACATTTTTTGGTCAATTGATAAAAGCTGAAAATATTTGTCACATAAATGTTAATTTCTAAATGGGCAAAAAAAGGGAAAATAAGTTAAAATGAAATGAGCAGCCAAAGTAAATATATATCAATTCAAAATATTCAGTAATCTTGTCTAAATATATGCGTTGCTGGCCGAGAGGTCAGCGCAGCAGCCTTGCACGCAAGCAGTTAGTTGCAGACGGTTGTTGCGGGTTCGCCTCCCGGCCGATGCTATGACCTATGGGAAAAAAGAAGATGATTCTGAATAATGGATTATGAATTTTAAAATGAAAAGATTTTATCTATAAAATATTTAAAAATAAAATAATATTTGAAAGAAGATAATGTATCTTGACTACCTAAAATTTAAGCGAGCTATAAATACGAGTAAAATACTTTATAGAATTTAGAACAAAAATACAGACGTATAAAATAACAATAACTTCAGTTAAAAACCTTGCAAGTATTATGGTATTTCAAGTAAAAAAAGTGCTTAATAACATTTCTTTTGCCCAACCAAGTTTTAATCGATTTAATACTTTCTGTAATACATATAGTATGATAAAGATAAAGATTAGATTTTTGTATATATTTGTCTAATATATGTGGTCACAGAGTCAAGAAAAGATAAGTTTTATATAATAGGAATATTTCAATAATTTGTAAAAAATCTCGATTCCTCATTCAACAGGTCATCATCGGCAATAGCTATAATAATAATGATGATGATGACAATAATGATAATAACAACAATGACAATAATAATAATACATAAAAGATGAGTTTTGTTTCAATGATTATATGGACCAGGGGTGGCCAAACTTTTAGACACTAAGGGCAACTTTTTTTGGTGAAAGTATACCTGAGGGCAACTATGTTTTTTTTCAGGACTTTTTTTTTCTCATGTGTCATAGCATCAGCCAGGAAGCGAACCTGCTAACCCAGGACAACTGCTTGTAAAGCAGCTGTCGCTGACCTCTCGACCACCAATGCTTGACTGTTTTTATTTTCAGGACTTCAAACCAGAAACCAACAAAAAACATTATTTTTGCCAGAACGAAAACTGAAACTGAAAAAAATAACAGTTCGAAAAACTGGCTTTTTTAGAATGTACTTATGAATTGGTCTTTTTTTTTTTTATAAGGGCTTTTTATGCACTCATAAATATTGGTGATGTTTTTAGAAAATACTTATGAAGTGATGAATTTTTTTCTATAAGATATGAAATTGTCAGACATTTTACTATGATTACTATTAAATTATCTCAGCTTTCACTAGTATTACAATTTGTCCATGTCGCTTTATAAATATTATTAAATTACAATTATTAAATTACCTATAAATAATTATTTTCTGGAGCTGGTCCTGAGTTTTAAAAAAAATTCAAGAAAAAAAAAGAAAATTGTTTTAGAAATGTATTAAAATAGATTAGATGCAAATTTTACAAAAGAAAAAAAAATTACAAAGTAATATATATATATATATATATATATATATATATATATATATATATATATATTGATGACACTTGGCATCACATAGTTTTGGAAAGTTTGTCAAAATTGGGTTTGTATGAACTTAAACTAATTATTAAACATATTTCCAAATGTAGATCCAATAATTGTGACCTATGTTTAGTTTTTATCACATTCATGCAGGAAAATGCTGATTCACACAAATATGTTGAACCAAAAATGCATTGAAATATGCAGCAACTCTCCAAATATTTCATATTTATCCCTGCTTATTAATGCCCAAAAGTTCTCATTTGAAGTCATTGATTTTCATTTCTCCTTGGGAAAATAACAATTAAATATTTCTAAGAATTTTAGCTCTAGCATTATGCAAAAATAATCTAATTCCTTTCTGCTTCTTTCAACCTGGATTTATTTTTGAGATTTACAATAACAGCAGGTGTTATTTTAAATTTAACTATTTTTAAATGAGAATAATTTTGAATTTTTTATTTTTTACATTTAAATCACTCTGAACTTATCACTATAATTTGTCAATGTTCATGTCAGCTTCACAGTCAACTTCCAGAGACCTTGCAGTGGATATCTTGGCCACCTCTGATATAGAACAATCTACAAATCATAAGTATATCCACATGCAGAACACACTGATTTTGCAATGCTAACTTTTAACTTCTGCAGAAATATTTTTTTATCTACTGTACTTCAACATGGTGTCCAATCGTAATTCTCCAATATATTCTATTCTTGCCACATCTTATCAGTGAAAACAATCAACAATGATGTTTTTTAGAATTTCTTTGAGATAATCCTTATAGTGTAATCAGAATCTAACTCTTCTACAAAAACTATGTTCAAGTTTAGCATAAAGCATTATTTTATTAATTCTTATACTGTTGCTTCATTTAATAGATCCAGTTCAATGAATAGATGGTTGTGCAATAGTGAATTCTATAGAATCACATCTACCAAATTAAAAAAAACACATTGATTTCCCTTTTGGTGTTGCCATTATATTTTAAAGATTTTAAGAAACATCCTTAAACAAAATTTCTCTAATATCTTTATTTTACATCTCTGACATACAATAAATTAGATAAAATAACAAGTCTTTATACATATTTTATTTCAATAATTATTTCACATTGATAAAATACTCTATCTTTCAACTTGGCTTACATTTTCAAGTTGATAATTATCCAAAAGTTTCTGAAGAGTTTCTTCCACACTGACTTATAAAGAACTTGTGTGTTTTTCACATTATTTATTAAACTAAACTCTTCATGTAAGTTGCATTCAAAACATTAAGTTGATCTGTAGATTATGTTTTGAACTGTAAAGAATAGTAAAATCATCAGCACACTGTAAATTCAGAATCAAGAATATGAAGATATTGTTTGTTTTTGCTTTTAATTGATTCTAATTAAAAATTCCACCAATCAAACCTATATCAGATCTTGATTCCTAATTTATTAAGCTGCCTCTAGTCATAAAAATAAAAAAACATTGAAGCAACTAAGCACACTTGTTTATTATCAGTTTTATTTTCAAATTCTCAGACTTTTCATCTGTAATAATGATACATTCACTCACTTCATCATCTAGAAGATATCTTTGGTGAGTAACCAGCTAATTTTAACCAATACTTATAGACTTACTTCATTAATTGAGTTGTGGAGGCCTACTGTAATTTACATAACTTCAATTGATTTATTCAGTATTTATGTTAAGATATTTCCAATTGAAAAAAGATATCAACAATTTAACAAGCATAATAGGCATCAGTTTTTACTACAAACTCACAGTAGTAGAATTCTCTCTACTGAAAAACTGATGACATCAAACTATCTGAAAGTTTAGTATTTTAGTGATTATAAGTTTGAGACTGAAGAATTTTATGAGTTATTAAAATCATCATAATGTGATTTACTTCTTAACTGAATACTACTTATTAACACAAAACTTTAACAACCCTTGTCAATAATTTGAATTTTCTTTAAAAGAAAAAAAATGAAATCAGATTTTAGCTTTCTATACCATGTGTATTATAATGATACAGATATAGGGCAGCAATTATGTAAAGTATATCATCATCATCCCCACTAAATAGTCATCAACAAATATAAAAGGATCATATGAGAATCAACATAGAAAAATAGTTATAATAATTGTAAGTTAGAAACATACATTATTAGCATTAAAATTGAGTAAACACCAGTCATTTCTTATGACTGTATCAATATCAACATGCAGGCTAATTATCTGCACAAATCCAATCTTAGGACCTAATATAAAAATAATCATCTGAAGGTACATACTTAAAGACTAAAGTATCTATTATAATAAAAGAGGTCTGGAATCCTAATACATATTGATCACCTTCAATGCTCTGGCCATAAGATATCATGTGTGTATAGATTAATTATAAACTAATTTTCAATCTGTATAAAGAAAGTTCAGTGAATAGATTTTAAAGATGATCTTGATCTTTGTATGATCCAGAGAACCATCTAAATATTCAATTATTTATTCTCTCTCTCTCTCTCTCACACACACACACACATATATATATATATATATAATAAATCGATGTCTGTATTTCTTCAAAATAATATACACAAATTCATAAATAAATATTTAAAAATACAGTATTTAAAAGCTTATAAAAATATATATGTATATATGGTTTCGATTTTAATTATAACAACGTAAAAATATTGGAAACTGAAAAAAATAATAATAAAAGGAAAATTAAAGAGGCGATGTTAATATGTAAATACAAGCAACATTTGGTTAATAGGCAAGCAGCAAACATTAAGTTCACAGAATTATGGGAAAGTTGACATCATTGAATTATGGGAAAGCTGACATTTTAAACGTGATAGTTGACAGAGCTACAAGTTAGTTGAAAGCACTCCTAAGTGACTGTTATACATATATATATTTTTTATAAGCTTTTAAATACTGTATTTTTAAATATTTATTTATAAATTTGCATATATATATAAATTAACCACTATTGATCTATGGGTAGCTCAGAATCACAAAACCCTGGATAACTATGAACAAGAAAAATACAACTATATATACTTAATCTACTTTAACTAATTTTACTAAAATTATCCACAAATCCCTTAAAGCACAAGGCTATGAGGAAATCAAGTGTCATAAACATCACCAATTTGCAGAACAGATAGCATGAGGAATAAAAATATCAACCCATACAAAATAATTTTAGACAATGCATTCATGTCTTATTGGTATGGTTTGTTAAAAATCTCTCTTAAAATTGAATGAAAATTCAATGATTTATTAGAAAATGCCAACTAGTAAAAAAGACAAGAGTGTAAACAAAGAAAAAAATATGTTGAAAGAAAAAAACCAAAAGAAGAGATAAAATGTGATTTTGATAAATTGGAAAAAAAAATTACAGACAAAATGGCCAATACAATAAGCCTTCAGAAAGCAGATTCCAATATTGTTAAAGAGACTAATAAAACAAAGAGTAATACTGAATTTATTTGGCTTAATAATGTGGATAGAGAGGTGATATATGAAATATATATATATATATATATAATATAAGTATATATATATATATATATAAATTAAGTAGTGGAAAATTAGTTAATGGTTGTGTAGAGCTGGCTAATTTGCCAAAGAGTTCCGAAAGAAAGGACAACATTGAGTTTGAATGTAGTTCTCAAGTAAAAGATAACGCTGAGTGAGAGATTTTTTCTAAATGTAAGTAAAGGAAAGCAGACTATAGTAAAAATTCTAATGAGAATGAGAATATAATGTCTAATTTTTCAAGTAACAAAAAAAAATGATGAGAAATTCATAAGTTTTAATCAAATAAACAAAGATGGAAAACAATCTGACAATAATATTAATCCAGCTGAGTTTACAAATTTAAATGATAACATTCAAGATTTGCAAAATATATGCAAGCCAAGCTCAAAGGCCTTTGTTAAAATGAATTCTTATTGGAAAAAAATTTAATACCTGCATGATTCCTAACACATCAATTTTTAGTTTAATTGTACAAATTAATGAAAAAAATGGGGAATATATTGTCGATAAACAGGAAATGTATAAATATTTAAAAATGCTTGCCTCATTTAATATGATTGATTCAATTAAACATACAGCTTTCTTTCCTGCTAGGGATTTTATTTCAATAGAATATGTCAATCATGATAGTAGGGAATTAGCAGAAAGTCTAATAAACAAAGTGCATGGTCATAAGCTATATTATGTATCTAAGGAACCCAACCCTCTTGTATATGGTAGGATCTTGCACACTCCATCAATGTTTAATGAGAATTTTTTTAAAAATCAAATTAATAACTATACTGAAATAACCTCAATGGAAAGAGAAATAATGCCAAGTATTCAATTTCAAATTCCCTCAAACACATGGAAAATACTGCTAAAATTAAAAAAAGGTGTATTAAGAGAACAATTTCCTCATAGAATTATAAAAGATCAAATGCCTATTTCTGTTATCCTTAAAGGTCAACTGCAACTCTGTTTCAGATGTAACAGAGTAGGTCACATGGGAGCAATGTATGAGGTTGGAAGCTGTACAGAGTGTAATAAATTTGATAGAAAAAAGCATATATGTAATACTAGTAAAATAAAAACATGGGCAAGTATTGTAGATTATGAGATTGATATGGAATATCAAAATCAATGCATGGATGAAGAAATAGTGATAAGTAAGGATAACACTGAAATTTCAAAGAAGACTAATTATTCAAAAGATAAAGGAGATGAAATGTTTAATTAGAAGATAATAAAATAAATAATAATAATAATAATAATAATAATAATAATAATAATAATAATAATAATAATAATAATAATAATAATAATAATAATAATAATAATAATAATAATAATAATAATAATAATAATAATAATAATAATAATAATAATAATAATAATAATAATAATAATAATAATAATAATAATAATAATAATAATAATAATAATAATAATAATAATAATAATAATAATAATAATAATAATAATAATAATAATAATAATAATAATAATAATAATAATAATAATAATAATAATAATAATAATAATAATAATAATAATAATAATAATAATAATAATAATAATAATAATAATAATGGTACCAATCCTAATGATGGCACTGAAGTGATATTAAAAAAAATAACTTTCAAAGAATTAAATATACAAAATCAATATGTTATTAATTTGATATTGTCTGATAATATAAGTGACAAGGAAAATCAACAAGCTTTTGGTTTAATAAATGATGGATTTTTCTCATAACAACATTAAGTATTAGAGGTATTAATAGTGTAATTAAAGAAGATAAAATTGCAGATTTCATGATTAAACAAAGGTATGATGTTGCAATACTTACAGAAACAAAAATAAATACAAATATGCTTAAAAATATTCTTAACAGATTGTCTCAAAAAATATTATATTATATAAACCTAATAGCAAACCAGCACAAGGAATTGCTGTATTATTTAATATAAGTTCAGATGTTGAAGCGGATCAGTTATTAACATTACAGACTAATTACATTGTCATGTCTGTTTTTGTTTTCAGGGGTTCTGCACTATTAGATTGCTGTTTACTCAATTGCAAGGGGTAAGGACTTAGTAATAATTTTAGTGTTCAAACTAAATTGTTATCAAAACCAGGATTATTATTTTGGCTGGTAACTTCAATTGTACTTACAATAATCTCCCAAGTGAATTGAAAAATAAATTACAAGAGGTCTCACTTTTTTCATTACAAGATAAATATGTAAATAATAATTTTACGTTCTTCAATAGTAGATATAAAATGCTTGTTGATTTATTTTTTATTTAGTTTCATTTTCTGATCATCTTCTGGTGCAATTGAAAATACATGATTATATTGTTAATAGAGAGCAATACAGATTTACAGTAAATAGAAATGTAAGGACGAAAGTTTTAAAAACAGATCAAATTTCTAATTGTGTGGTAATGATGAATTATTTTTTGAGTGTTACAGTTTTGCCCCCATGTATTGCATGGTATAAACTTAAAAATGAGTTGTCTAAAATGTGCATAAAAATAGCAAAGCAAAAGTTGTCCCTTAACCAAATAAAAAATAAAATATCAGAGATACATAATATATTAGAAAGCCTTTCATGTTTGAATGCAAACCAGCATTTGGTTAGTACATTACAAGAGGAATATAACAGTATTCATCAAGTAACACAGCAGGAATTTCAAACAAAACAACTTAGCAAATTGATCCCAAATATTAGTAAACTAACTAAGCTAGTTATTAACTATGCAAAGGTTTATATAGCACATGTAAAAGGAATTAATTTAATACAAACTGAGTTATCTGGTGTTTTATCTGGAATTAGTGTAGTTAAATGAATTTTTAATATGTTAAAAAGAAAATTTGGTCAAGGGAAAGATAATATAAATGATTTCAATAGAGAGTTTTCAGAAGAATTTAAAGAATATATTACAAGGATAGAAATAAGAAATGAGATTGATAGATTAAAGACTGATGTAGCTTTGGCAAATGACTCTATACCAGCTTCAGTCTACAGAAAGCTAGATTATGGTTTAATACCAATAATGTGGAAATGCTTTAACCAAATGTGTTGTGAAAAGATTGAATGGATATATATATATATATATATATATATATATATATATATATATATATATATAATAGAGTTATCTTTAATATAAAAAACATAAAGCAATTAGAATCCCTAAATTTGAAGACCTTAGACATATATCAATTGAGGATCGTTCTTTCCAGAATTTCCCAAGTACATCATGCCATTAAAAGTAAACACACAGTCTAAACAGCATTAGGGATACAAGAAGCAATTAAATATGCAAAAAAGTTTAGTCTAATGCAATAATACTATGCAGGTAAAGTAGATTTTAAGTCAGCATTTGATCTAGTTAATTGGTCTTATTTAATAAAGATATTGGATGATTTAGTTCCTGATCACAAATACTTGGTTTGTGCTATACAAAATTATATTAAAAACAGCAGAATTTCTATTTAGAACTTTATGAGAAGATCCAGTTTTTTTCATACCATCAAAGGGTATTCCCCAAGGATCTCCTCTTGCTGCATTGATTTTTGCTGTCTATTTGTACCCTATGATAAAAGAAACTGAAAGCAGAGTACCTGGTCTATACTTGCCTCATTTGGGTGTAAAAATGCAAGTAACTGCTTTTATAGATGATGGTGATAATTATATTTCAGAATATATATAATGTTCAAATAGTAATGGACATTCTTAAGAAATTTCAAACAATAACTGGCTCTCTTATTCAGCCTTTTAAGTCTGCAGCCTGGCAACTTTCCACAAGAAGGAAGATACCTTGTAAATTTCTGGCTACAACATCTATTTTCTTGGAAATACCAATATATCACTCTAAAACTTCTATGAATAAATACTTGGATGAGTTGATAATTAATAAAATAGAATTTAAAATGTGTTTCTTTTATTCTATGAGACTTTATCCAGTAACTAGAGCTAAATTTAATGCAATTGTTTCAGGAATATTGGCATACTATAGACCTTGGGTTTCTCTTTTCAATAATACAATAAATAAAATTAATAGGATAGCTAAGAAGTATGTTTGGGGTAAAACTAGTAACTCAATTTCTATCTCCACTTTACAGCTGTCTATAAATAGGGGGGGGGGGGTAATTGAAGCAAGAAATTATGTTGCCTATATTAAGGCTACTACTTACTTGAATATAATAAAAAAAAATTTTTTTTTGACCAATCAGATTGTGATGTAAGACTTTTCAGTAAAAATAGGAAAAGAGATATTTTTTGTTGACTTGATGATAAGCTTATAGGGATTTACAGGACTACCTAAATTTACTGAATTTGGAAAGTTTGAGATATAAGAATATAAAAAAACATATTGTCAAGAGATCTCATGGATGAATATATTTAAAGAGAAAGTTTTGAGGAATTATCAATCAATATGTGCTCATCCATCCTACATTAAATTTGTTTTTAAGATGATGAATGGCTTGTTACCCTCAACTTTCTTTTTGAATTGTAGATCTGGAATGAATCTGAATACAATGCGTATTGTGTAAAAGTAAAGAAGAAACCTTCTTCCATTTGTTCAAAGAATGTAGTGGTTTTCGACAATTAAAAAATTGTGCATTTGACTCACCATTTATAAATTTGAGATATATGATAAATAAATACATTCAGAGGTTTGACCCTCACAATGCAATGATAATAGCACATATGTTGAAAACAATGTGGGATGTAAGATGTTCATTAATTTTCAATAACAAAAAATATAATTGGATAAAAAAACTAGAAGATGATTGGGATAAATACTATTATCAATATATAAAATATCTGCCAAAAAATCAAATTGAAAGAATGTGGGATGGATTACAAGTTAAGTAAAAATCATATTTTCAATAATAAACACTATTTCATATTTTACAATTATTTAATAAAATAAAATAATAAATAAGAAAATTCAGAAAGTATGATGATGTGATAAATTCAAATTTAACACAGTCCATGCAAGAAATATAATTTTGTATAGCAAACAAGATTATTTGCTGTATATTTTTATTAACTAATTAACATTTATTTTAACTGAGTTATTCCCATTTTTCAATAATTAAAGCTGAAAACATTTCACAATAAAGATAAAAAAATTAAAATTAACTAAAACCTTTACCCCCTTTTTTGAATGTAGAAAGGTTCCATACATTTTTAAATTTTGAGAAGGTAAAAATGTGTAGAACAAAACAACTAAGAAAATTATTTATTACAGCCAATTATTATTATTATAATAAAAATATTTACAAATGTAGGTGTGTACACCACAATACATTTTTATCATAGACTTTTTTAAGTCCTCCTTTATCTTGTTTCAGTTCTTTTATGTGAGATTTTTCTTCTTTCTACTTCAATTATTCAGTTTAAATTTGAGTTTTCAGGATAGCTTAATACTAGTTGAATTTATTCACTTTATAATATAATGTTCAGGTCACATTAGCATAGGCTGAGACAGTCATGGTTTTGTATGAACACACAAGCCATTTTAGTGAAACAAGATATATATTGGATTGGTGATGCTCAGCTTTTAGTTAAGAATCAGTACTTTTGTGTCGCCATTTCAAAATTTATTTTTAAAAACTAGAAGTGAGATCAGACTAACTTTAGACTTCAAGCATTACTTCTCACAGTTCTCTTCTTAAAGACAAGCTGCTAATGCTGTTCTCTTTTCAACATCTAGACCAATACTGATTGCTATTGACTAGATACTGAACTTACTATCTTCACCTGCAGTATTTCATTTTTAAAACAATCTTGTTATCCTTCCAATCACAGACTACCTAAGTCATGACAGCATTAAACCTGGATCAATGAATTCACCTTTTACAAAAATAGTTTCCACTTTTTTAATTAAAATTTCAATTATATCATACTTATTAAAAAAATCCTCCATATTTATTTTTTTTCTTCTTAATTACTGTAAACAGAATAATCCTTTAATTTTCCAAACATTTTTTATTTCTTTAGAGAAATAGAAGAAGGGAGAATGAATTTTAATTAAAAACAGCATTCTTTAAAAAAAGTTAATACCTTAATTTTTCTTTTCTAAAAACTAATAAACATTTAAAGATTTTACTTACTTATCTCTCTTATCTTTTTAAAGATATAAACTAATAAGTAAATAAAATTACTAAAGAGGGAGAAAAATATTTATTTTATTTTTTTAAAACACTTTTTTCTCTCTCTTTTAGAACTATTTAATAAACATTGATTATTCATATTCTTACTATTTAATTATTTGAATATATTGTTATTTAATGAATGCTACTTTTTAATAAGTTTAATAATTGTTATTCTGGAGGGGGCGGATATAAAACAATTCTTCCCCTTTCCTGTCATCTAAAGGGAAATAAAATGCTTAATCCAGATAAAAAGAATTCATCTTGATTATATGCTTATTCATTTTTTCTATTAAATATAAATTATTAACTATTTTATTCTACATAGAACAGAAACTGAGCTGAGATGATGGTGAACTCTCATTCAGGTTATCCTCACTCTAAGAACTTTTATTAAACTTCCTTATAATTCCTGACTTAACCAGAGTTGACCAATGTCTATAATATATATGTTATAAATGTAATAAAGTTTTATAATGAACTGAAAGAAAAAGGCATGCACATTAAAGTAGCAAAATCATGCAATAAATAAAGAAAAAAGTAAGAGATTGGGTAGGCTCACATAATAAAGTTTTTAGTAATGTTACATATTTTAAAATCCCCATGTTATCAATCTGAAGATAAAATATAAAGACACCTTATTTATTAAATAACTTATCATAATAATACAAGTAATAAAATGTGACATTGTAAAATAAAAACTGTAACAGTAATATATATATATATATATATATATATATATATATATATATATATATATAATATTTAAATGTTGTATATGAGAAATTATATCATATGCACAAATTTATAAAGAAATTCAATACTATTTGAACAATTAATTCAGAATTTATGAATGAATTGAAAAGATTTAAAAATTCAAATCAAATTGGACTCAATAATATAGCATGACTGAAGTTATTTAAAATATTATAAGGCAATAATGATTAAATTTAATATTTATTGTGATGTGAAGCAAAAAAAACAAGCTTGCAATGAATTTAAACATAGAGCAGTTCCTCAATAGTTAAAAAAAAATTAATCATTTGTTACATTTTAAAAATATCTTAACCACAATTTTTTTGCAATTAAATATTATTGAAGTTAATATACACGTATAAAATTGGAGAAAATGATTTTATTCTGTTTACAAAAAAAAAATTTTTATTATTTCATTTTAATAGTTAATATATATATAAATAGCTTTGTGTTTATAAACTCAAATATTATTCCAAGATATATAAAAAAAAAAGATACCAATTAGGCTCCTTTTTTGTGGTCAATTTAATTAATTATGTCAGTTATTACCAATATTGATCAAAAAATAAGATATCATCTAATAAACAAGTCAGCATATTTTTGAAAAAACAAATAATGTTACTTTCAATTTTAGCCCAATTTACATGAAAAAATCATAGTACAGTAAATAGTTGAAGGTAAAATTCAATCAATACTTTCCCAATAAGAATAGCTTTCAGAAAGAGTATGTCTGGTATTTGGAAGAATTGAATACATGATTTCCCCAAAGAAGTACAGAAATGAATACAAAAAAATCAGTGAAGCCAAAGCTAAACTAGAAAAAGGTAAATTATTATCATTTTACAATGTCACTATAAAATTATTTGCAGCAGATATGTATTATAAAAACAAATTTCAATTGCAAATCTTAGCAGATACTGTTTATTATATGGAGAAGTAATTTCTGGTGGTGTAAAGAATATATAAACTAAAAGTATCATATTTTGCCTACTGTCTGTCCTATAAGATAAAATGTGTTCCTTAAACAATAAATATCCAGCCTATCAACAAAAGAGTTAAGTAAAAACTGATATTCAACACAAATATTAATATAAAAAATATGTCATAAAAAATGAAAACCATAAGTGAGAAAACTTAGTAAAACTGCCAATATAGAAATATAACCAAAATAAAAACCACAATACTTGAAAAAAAAAACCTTTAAAAAATAGATCATTTTGGACAACATCAAAAAAGTATTTTTCAAAGTTAATGTGCACAATAAAAATTAAAAAAATGAAAATACTAAAGGTAATATAAAAGTAATGCTTAATAGTAAAGGTATTAATACGAACTTGATTTAAATTATTTATTTATAAAATATTTGATAATTAGAGTTAATTTAAATATTTTAATATACTAGCATTAACTTGATAATAGATAATTCAATTGTGGATAAACTCAACATTTTTTTTCTCTTTTAAGATTTTATAATATTTTAAGTTTTATTTGTATAATTTTTTTTGTGTTATATTTAGTCATATACATTTTGGATTTAATAATCTATCTCCTGAAATTATTATAGTAAATATCAAATAATTTTTATGCAGTATGAGTATATATATCTTTGAAGAAATTAAAAAGGAAAGAGTTAAGTTAAGCCCTTTCAGAGATATATGCAAATAGGTAATATATAAAAGTGATATGTGCAAAACGCATGCTATATAATAATAATTTATGTATTTATATCTGAATGCAACATGATTTTATATATTCTTATAAATCTGATATTTTTATAATTTGTTATTTCATTAAATTGTCAATTTAAAATTTAACAGTAGTTTAGTTTATTTATTTTAAATTCAATTCTTAACCTCGTTGCATTGATATACATTATATTTATATATGTGGTTGTTGTCAGTTTAGAAAAAAAAGTTTAAAGTGTTTCTAAATTAATACACACCATTAGTAACTTAGTAGATAAAAACAAATATTTTTAATAAGGATACATTGCCAGAAAATATAGAATTTGTATCCTCAGAATAAAGAAAGCTGATTTGCATTAGCCAATATTATTTCTATAGCTAGTTCAGATGAATAGGTGAGAGTGATTATTAAAGAAATATAATCATTTGATTAGGATTTATTGAGATCGTACTTTGTATAATCAATCGAAGTAAATCAATGATGACAGGTGGTTTGAACAATGATCTGTTTACTTATCACTATTGTGCTTAGTAGATTAAATTTGCATTTTTCTGCTTAAAAAGGAAAATTCCACCATAACATACCATCAATTTCCATCTGGAACATAACGACATACCAACATATTGACAAATTCTGACATTACCATTTATCCCATCTAGCATTATACATATGTATATCATTACAAAATATAATATATTTAAACAAATGTATATATATACTTTCTCTTGAACTGAATATAATCAATTTAATAGACAACTACATATTTAAATTAAAAATTTATTTCCATCAAATCGACTTTCGTTCAAAATTGAACCTTGTCAAGATGTTACAATAATTCAAAAAATGTATATAAGAAAGGCAACATAATGGTTTTAAAAGTAACACCATCAAGTGATATATATATATATATCAATAAAACTAATAAATATAATGACACTGTTAATTACCATTATATTTATTAGTTTTATAATTACAATTAGTTTTTTAATTAACAAACATTTTATTTGTGTGTGTATATATATATATATATATATATGATGTAAAGAAAGTGAAGTAGGAGTTATTCCTATATAATAAGGGAGGTACATTTAGCAGTAGTGTTGTTAGAAAATTATCAATTGCTATTGATAACCCTAAGACTGAACTACATTGATGTAATACTCAATGACAATATTTTTATCTTGAGTTAATTATAAATAAAAGGTTCTCTTTACTTTTAACTAAAGTTATTATATGAAAGATGACTTTTAAATTGGAATTAAAGCACAAAACTATTATTGGTTACTAAAGAAAAGTAGTTTATCCTTAGGACTGTCAGGAGTAATTGACTATTTTCTAAAAACATCATTGCTAAACATATCTTTATGTTAATAAATGGAAAGAGCACCACATTTGTTTACATCATAATATGTCCATAAAAAATATTTAATCTACCATATTTATATAAAATAATTATTTGAATAGCTTTATTTCTTGAGACTTCTTGTGGGGTTTGAGTGCTAGAAGTGCCACTAATGGAATTGATCTGCAGACTCTGTGCTCCAGAGACTATCACCAAATCAGGCAAATCTTTGTATGCTCTAATATTTTCTAATATACCAAACTGTTTTTGATTAATAATTATTCAAAAATCAGCTTGAAGGCTGCTTCACAAATTAGAAATAAATTGTTTTTGATAATTATAACTCATGTCATTATCCTCAAAGAATCCTTTAAAAATACAACAGTACTTTTAGAAAAGATTTAATATAAAAACTATAATTGAAACATTTTATGAATCATAACACTTTATTACTATCTGTATAATAAATAATCAAAACATTTTTAACATCAACAACTGAAAATGTTTTATTATTTTCTTCATATAAAGTAGTCTCCTTTTGTTAGATACTGCTGACCACACTTTTGATGTGGTACTCTAGAATTACAGCTCTCACTGATTGGCTAAGTGTTCTGCCCTATTTATTGAGGAATAATTATGGTAGTTATTTGAATTAGATTTTACATATTCCATTTTGTTGAAAGTTGAATATTTTTTTCTTTCTTGTTAATGACATGATTGTGGTTGGAGATAAACAATGCCTCCTTAACTTTTCTCTTCATGTCATCTAAAATAATAAAAACAGTAAAAGAACTGACACCCTAAATGGTCATTTAATAAAAATTTTGCTTAAAAATGATAAATGGAATATTTGTGAAGAAACACAATTTTAAAGATCAGCTAAGTCAAATGAAAAGTAGCGTAGAAATTATTCAATCATAATGTACAAAATAATTGTGGTATAGGGTATTCTGCATATGCATCAAACTTAAAACACTGAATTACATACATCACAATTCACTGTAAAATATATGGAATGGCATATGTAACTCTGAATTTGTAAACTACTAGTTGCATGATTTTTTTATTCATTGTGTCAAATTCACATAGAGGCAAAACTCTCCATAGGTTTGAACATAAAATCCCTATCTAGTGCCTACTTATCCAATATCCACAGACTAGTTCTTAGCTTGTGGCTTTCATCACTGAGGAACAGGGAATATTGGATGAGCAGGCACTAGACAGGGATTTTATCTTCCTGCATCCATTGATTACTCTGGCTTGCACTGAGTGGCACTACTGTAAGCAGAATTTTGCCTCTATGTTAACAGCTTATGTAAACATAAATAATAGTGACCATGTGATGTGTCAGTTTCTAGTCATCATAAATTAAAATTAGATAGGACACATAAAAATCTGCATTATATAAAATAAGACTTTAGCTAATCCTGGTTTGTGTTTAATATTGTCTTAGATTGGATGTACTATTGGTGATAAAAAGGAATTTAACATTGTCAGTTTGAGTTTTGCCTAATATTTATAATCAACAGATGTTATTTTTAATGGAATTTTTGGGCTACAATTTATGTAAGTTCCAACTTTTTAATAAAATAATTATAAGTGATTCAGTCCATAGGAATCTATCCACACAATTATTTTAAAAATATTAAATATATAATATTAAATAATATTAAGTATGTAAATAAATATATGTAATAAATAAATCACAGTAACATTTAACTTTTAAACATTAAATTACAGAATCTCTATCAATAACTGATGTATAATATTACCAACTGCATTCTGGGAATAATATAAACTAAAAAAATCTCTCCTTATTTGTGCATAATGATAATGATTACATTGCAGTAATTGAAAGTATTTCTGCAATTTGGCTATAATTTAATATTTATAAGTTAAATATTATTGTAATTTATTACAAATATTCATTGCAGTTTATATACATATGCCAATTTCAAATATTGTATGTCATAATAATTACTAATTGCACACACAGGCAAAACTCTCTATATGTATTGCCACTCAGTTGAAGTCAGAGTAATCAATGGATGCCAGAAAGCTTGTGGATAAAATCCCTATCTAGTGCCCCCTCATCCAATATCACCAGACTAGTTTCTGGTTTGTGGCCTTCATCAGTGAGAAGCCTTGGATCTGACAGCACTGCACCTAGATCTTAGGATCTAATGCAACTCTCCACTGATGAAGGCCATAATCTAGAAACTAGTCTGGGGATATTGGATGAGTAGGCACTAGATGGGAATTTTATGCACAATCCTTCTGGAATCCATTTATTACTCTGGCTTGTACTGAGTGGCAATATGTATAGAGAGTTTTGCCTGTTTTAATAAGTTATAAGCAAGCATAAGAAATGGTGATCTTGTGATGTTAATTGCTCACACTCTTGTAGAATATAGTTTTACATTTTACTATAGTCAAAGTATTTTTCTCATATCATCATCCTCATTTTCAAGCATTATTAATCCACTGCAGAATAAAGGTCTCTCCAAATTTAATCCATCTCCAATCTCTAGTCTCTCTTCTCCACATCACTCCAGCATACTCATGTATTTCATCCATCCATCTCACATATAGTTTCTTTCTAGGTCTTTTACAATCTCTTGGAATCCAGTTTAATTTTCTCATATGGATAGATTGTTAAAAATTCATAACATTTGGGGGGGGGGGTTTGACACTTTATATTTGAATTTTCAGCTAGTAATATTCACTGGGGCTATTTCTTGTACATTTATATTTGGGAGATTGCAAAGTTAAAATGACTAATTTTTCAGTCTTTCCTTATATACTTAAATTAGACATGTTTGTTTATGAACAATTTAAGATCATTGCTAATTTAAATTCATGCTCTTTGTTTGAATAAGCCTGTATTTCAATATATTTAATAACACTGCAGCAAATGATCAAGAAGTAATCCCATGGCCATGCTATTTAAAATCAAGCCTTTAACTTTATTCACAAGGTAGCATTGTTGAAAAAACATAAAATATGGAGAGGGGATGATTTGCCCTTTTATATTTGAATTTCAGCTAGTGATCTGCATTGGGTCTATTTCATATATATATATATAATATTGAATTTCAAAAATCTTACACTTTTCACTTTCCAGCAAAAAAAAACTTTTATTATACATTACAGTTTCGACTATACCATGCAGTCTTCATCAGATCTACAAAATTTGAATACACACAAAAATACAACCATTAAAATACATTAATTATTTTATATAAAATTATTAAATTTCTATCAAACTTAAATTTAAAAAATTTTTTAAAATATTTCCTAACCTTTTCAATTCATATAATATCTTCAATATATTTATCATCCTATTTTATATTCTTTTAAAATCTTTTCTATCCTCTTTTTTATAACATACCTATACATATAACTTTAATACATATAATATATACATTATAAAGTAATTTTAATTACACTACTTAAAAAAACTTAATCACTATCAATATAATCTTTATCTTTGAAACACTTATTTCCATTCATTTTACCTTTTTAATTATTTCATATAAAATCTTCTTACCTTATTCTATTATTTTAACTTTCTCTATCCTCCATCTTACTCTAGTAATTCAACTTCCATTTAACCTCTCTTTCATATTCCTATCCTACACTTCCCTCTATTAACTATTTTTATAACTATTAATATTTTTTTCTGTTTTTTCTCCCTTTGTTCTTTTTTTTTAAAAAAAAAACTATTTCTATCACACCCCAAAAAAACTTCCTTTTCTCTTATACTATTATTTCTTTTATGCTATTATTGTTTTTACCCCTCCCTCATTTTTATTATGATTTGCTTTAATTTTCTTTATGAATATTATTTCCTTTATTTTCCTATTTCTTATTTTATCTATATAACTAATCATTCTAATGCTCTCTTTCCCAATATTATGACCTGTTTCCATAATATGTGTGTTCAAATTTTGTAGATCTGATGAAGAATGCATGGTATAATTGAAACTGTATAATAAAAGTTTTTTTTTTTTGCTGAAAAGAGAAGAGTGTAAAATTTTTGAAATTCAATATTATATATGAAGACAGCAAAAACAAAGGAGGAAGAAAGGAATTTAGAAGAACTATATAATATAATATATGTGTGTTGAACATAGTTATTCAAAAGGAATTTTCTTTCCATAATAAGCCTAGCATCATAAGATAGACAACAAGCAATATCTGAATGTTTGATGCTTTTGCACTAACAAGAAATGGTTCAAATTATAAAGTTCATTTATATATTAACAGTAACAAAAACTACTATTGAAACAGAATTTTCACATACAAATCAATTTTTTATTTTTTTATATATTATAACACATTTTTGTGCAGTTTTTTTTTTACTTTTCTAAATGTTAATTTTTGTCACTAGATTTCAATAATTAAATATGTTTTAATACTCAAAATTATTTGAAAGCATCATCATCATCATCATCATCATCATAATAATAATAATAATAATAAAAAAAAAAAAAAAAAAAAAAAAAAAAAAAAAAAAAAAAAAAAAAAAAAAAAAAAAAAAAAAAAAAAAAAAAAAAAAAAAAAAAAAAAAAAAAAAAAAAATAATAATAAAATAAAAAAAAAATAAAAGCTTAAGGAGTTTATAAAAGTTCTAGCACCTGAAATGGTAGGCTGAGCCGTGATCCATAAACGTTGAATTCTAAAGTCGATACTCATTCAATGCACCAAACCAGACAGAATACTATAATCATTTAATTTATGGAGTAGTCTTAAATAGCAAAGTGTATATACAAATAAATCAATTGAATTTAATTTTTTTTATATAGTTAATTGTTTGGGGGGGAGAGATTTAGGAAATAAATTATATATGTTTAAATTTTTGATACTAAAACCTTAATATTTACCATAATTAGCCAGTCAACTTTTAAGATAAAATTTTATATCTCTTAGTCTCAAATAATAAACAATTCCTCTCAAAGAAAAGCTTTTTAACATAATTATGGTGACCATTTTTCCACAATGCCTATCCGGGACACACAACTAAAAAATAATAATATTAATTGCTGATTACTGTATATTTCATTACGAAATTAAAAAAAAAACACACACAAAACCTATAATCACATTTACATTCGTAACAATATTCATTTCATAATATAAATAAAAACAAAAGACAGTTGTTTGTATATATATATATTATCTATCAAAACAAAATCACAAATTGAAATAATTTATTACTAACGTGCGAAAATAATTAGTAGTCACTTCCTTTTTTGGAAAATTACTGATTAACCAATCAAAAAATTAATTATAAAATTAAATGAATAATCATTAATTTAAAATAATATAAAAAAATAAAAATTAAATATAAAGTTAAAATTAAATGTTAAAAAATAAAAATAAAAGTTAAAATAAAAATGAATGGTTAAGTAAACCGGGACAATTAACTATTCCGAAAGAATATATCGGAGCATGAAGACAAGAGAGATTAAACCGGACATATGGACAGCCTAAACATAATATTATTCATTGTCTATAATATCTACTGATTGAACAAAGTAGAGTATGAAACCATTAGAAGAGTTGGTTTCTTTCATGAGATGTCTATATTTGATCATTTAAGAAAATAAAAATCATAACAAGAAGATATCTTTCTGATCTATATTATCTATAGTAAAGAACATTTAGTTATCAAAAAGCAATTATAAATAGAAAGAAAAAAAATGCTGATATATGTTTTTAATGATGTTTGTCTGTGTATGTACAATCAAAATCCTGTAGACATATAATATATGTAAACTTATAGGTTGAAAAACAAATAATTCTATCACTGAGTTTGTTCACAAAGTGATTTTAAATATATATAAATTCAAAATCAATATTTTTTTTGAAAAAAAAAAAAAAACAAAGAACAAAAATCATTACTTTTAAACTTAATTTTTTTTAAAAAAAAAAAAAACAATTTTTAAAATGTGAAATTTTATAATAAAATAAATATTTTGCAGCTATTTTTCAGTTTTATCAATTGCTTTTTTTTTTTTTTGCAAAACTAAATGACAATCTTTTTATTATCTTAAAAACCGATTATATACTCTTTTTTTTTTTTTTACATAACCAAGTAAAGTGCTTTCTGCCTCACATCAAACTGTGTGTGTTATTTGTTTTACTGCTAGTTCCAAAAATACATTATATCTACCATATCAACTATGATAACGTCAGGCATGTTAACATTACAAAATGTTGCACATCATTTATTTAAATATGGCATAAAATATATAATGAACTCATCTCTCAGATATTGTCTGTAATGTTAACTTCTTTGCCACATTTTCCACTGGTAGATATATTAACTTGACTCTCACATAATAAAACTGTAGTAGAATATTAATCATTTCTATGTTCTATTCTAATTACAATGTGATCCACCTTCATCTTAGCATGTGAAGGATGACAATTTCATGAATAAATCTTCAAATTATATTACAGAGTTATGTTTAACTATTGACATTTCAAGAATAAATATTATTACCATGACAATAAGATAATTCATGGAGTTACATTTTATTCAACCCTACAAGAGCACTGTCAGCTTGTAAATATGTAACATATTGGATCTCTCATTGCTCTCTAAACCTAGTTCAAGGTATTTCTAATAAGATTAGAAGTCACATCATTAATATAGAGGCAGATTAATTATTTGATTGTTAAGAAAAGAATATTAACAATCAGAGAATCAGCTATGTAAAATCTAGTTCTTACAACAAAATATGTAATTCTCTCTTGACTTAAATGAAAATAAACCTGCTATTAGTGGATTTTCACTTCGAAATAAATGAAAGTGGTACCGTCTGATTGACAGTCAGATGGTTTCAGTTTTTATGTTCTTTTTTGAAAAATGTACACAATAGATTAACAATTTTTAGAACTTCAAAGGAAATTTGGTGATAGATTAGATTCACTTGTAGTCATATGTTGGAGCATTTTTATTATACAGTACAATTATCAAAAGGTTTTTTTTAAAAATCAAAGCTTTTTAATATATTCAACTGTTAACCATAACTCACATCTTAGTATATAGTTTAAAAATTGCAGTAGTATTATTCACTTCTTCAAGTGTTTCTTGCCTGATCAGTGACAGTCTAATATGGAAATTAAACAGATAATTCTGGCTCCTCAATGACGAAGATCACAAGCCAGAAATTAGTCTGGGATATTGGATGAGTAGACACTAAATGAGGATTCTATAAACAAGCCTTTTGGCATCCATTGATTACTCTATCTGGCTCTGAGTGGCATTACTGTATGGAGAGTTTTGCCTGTTTTAATACTGAATATAAGAGAGTGGATAACTGGCTCAGCTGTTCTGCCAAAGTCAAAAGCTAATAGAAATTGTATGTGCATTTATCTATGAAGATTGATCTAAGTATTTCTTTTCAAGAGGAAGTTAAAAAATGGTTTCCAAAAATCATTATGATTTACATTCTAAATTTACTTATGAGATTATTTGTCATTATCATGTAAACAATTTCTTTAATTTTTTTTTATTTTTTTTTCCTTTTTGTCCAGATTTTGTTTTTTACAATTGGATATATGGTCATTGGTACACACACAGTAAGATACTTCAGATACATCTGAGTTTTCATCTCTAATCATTGGTTTTATATTCTTTTAATCATTTTTCCAATATTCACATTATATTTTGTAGATAAAGTTCTTTTTTCTTTCACAACTTTAAGTTTGGTTAATACCTTTAGAATGTTTATTTAAAACAGCAAGCATTACATGATCACATCTCCAGTACTAGCACATAATTGTTTATAAACAAAGCAAAGCAAAACTCCATATAGTAGTGCCACCTGTGCTAAACAGAGTGATCAATGGATGCCAGAAGGCTTGTGCATAAAATCCCTATCTAATGCCTACTCATCCAATATCCCCAGACTAGTTTCTGGCTTGTGGCCTTCATCAGTGAGGAGCTTTGGATCTGAGAGCACTGCATCTAGATCTTAGGATCTAATGCAACCCTCTAGCAACCACCTTTTATCTCTACTTAACTACAAAACTATGAGCATGAAATTGAAAACACAAAATATATCTTTAATCTAAGCCCAAAAGCTTATATAGTCATATGGGTCTGAACTCAGTTCTGCACCCATACATTTTGGCGTCTTTGGCTCTTTAACAACCATAGGCAGGATTGGTGTTAAACCAGCAAGCATCACATGATCACATCTCCAGTACTAGCACATAATTGTTTATAAACAAAGCAAAGCAAAACTCCATATAGTAGTGCCACCTGTGCTAAACAGAGTAATCAATGGATGCCAGAAGGCTTGTGCATAAAATCCCTATCTAATGCCTACTCATCCAATATCCCCAGACTAGTTTCTGGCTTGTGGCCTTCGTCAGTGAGGAGCTTTGGATCTGAGAGCACTGCATCTAGATCTTAGGATCTAATGCAACCCTCTAGCAACCACCTTTTATTTCTACTTAACTACAAAACTATGAGCATGAAATTGAAATTGAGATGTGATCATGTGATGCTTGCTGGTTTAACACCAATCCTGCCTAATAGGGTAGTGGTGGCTATGGTTGTTAAAGAGCCAAAGATGCCAAAATGTATGGGTGCTGAACTGAGTTCAGACCCATATGACTACATAAGCTATTGAGCTTAGATTGAAGATATTGTTTTTGTTTTCAATTTCATGCTCATAGTTTTGTAGTTAAGTAGAGATAAAAGGTGGTTGCTAGAGGGTTGCATTAGATCCTAAGATCTAGATACAGTGCTCTCAGATCCAAAGCTCCTCACTGATGAAGGCCACAAGCCAGAAACTAGTCTGGGGATATTGGATGAGTAGGTATTAGATAGGGATTTTATGCACAAGCCTTCTGGCATACATTGATTACTCTGTTTAGCCCAGGTGGCACTACTATATGGAGTTTTGCTTAGCTTTGTTTAGAATGTTTATTTATTTGAAAAAACTGTTCTTATATTATATTGATTGCACATTTTTTAATTTCTTTAAAATCTCTGAAAAGTATGCCATCAATATAATATCAGAATAACTTTCCAAAGCTACAGTATCCTGCAAGGAATCCTAACCTGTATACAAAACTTAAATTTGATAGTTTGACAAACAAGAATAATCTTTATAAGATATAATTTGAATATGGAGCAAAATACCACTGTGCATGTCAGTGAAACTAGCCACTAGTTGAAAATGATTAAAAGAACAAAGCAAAATGACTTTTAAAAAAATGTTTTATCTATTTAATGTGGCATAACATACATGCATCAGTAGACATGTGCTGGATTGGAAAAACTTTAAGGATAATGGGCCAAGAAAAACAAAATAAAAAAAGAAAATTTTAGAAAGCTAATTCACATTACATTGGTAAATATCTCATACTTCAATTTAGTGTGATTATTCATAACATTTTGAAATCACTCATTCGTTTTCCACAATAAAACAAAATAATCAGGACCCTCATATGTAAATATAGAATTTGTAGAGACTGTTACTTTTTTTGTAGAATATCCCTGTTGATTAGTGCCATTTCAAAAATCAACCTGGAAAAAAAAAAGGTATCAATTTATGTTCAATGATGCATGTTCTGTTACTGTAGATATGTCTGTCTTTTCCATTTTAATCATTGTTTTACATTCTTTTAATGATTTTTCAATTCGGCAGCTAATTTGAAAGCTGAATACCTTTTCACATTCACATTATATTTTGTAAATGACGTTTTTGTTTTTCAACATTTTAAGTATTGGTTTTATAAATGTTATATTATATTATTTGTAGATTTTCCAGGTATGTCAAACTAAACAAAATTCATAATTACTGTAATATCAGAACATTATTCATGCTAGATTGGCACTGGTCATACCAACAGCACCAGAAGATTACAGAAGAAAAATATTAATTGACTCAATTAATTATTCAACTTTGTTTTATTATTGTTAAAGCTTTGGTTACATTTTTACTTTTAAAATAAACTTTATTAAGCATTAAAAAAAGCAATTATTAAACAAACAAAAGAAATAATTAAATATATTACATTATTTTAATAGTTTATATTTTTATGAAAATTGTAAATGAATTTGATCTGTATTAATAAAAAAACTAACTTTACCATAAGTAATAAAAACATAGTTGTTTTTTTTATCAAATAACCTTTCTTATCTATTTGTAAACAAAAATAAAAACTATACTTCCACTAAGACATCACATGACCTCTGTTCAGTAGCAACTTCTTTTTCCCCTCACCACAGTTATTTTACCTAGAATAAGCTTTGGATTAAATAGATGGCAGATGCAGTTCTTAATAAATCCTTATCCATTGCTGTCCAATCCAATATCATCAGACTATTTTCTATCTTATAGTTTTCATTAATGACAGTAACATGGGTTAAGGATGTTTTAAGCAATACCAGATGACATGTATTGATTACTGAAGTTTACACTAGATGGAGTAATTTTGTGAAAGAAAAAAGAATTTGTTACTGAACAGCATTATATAAGTTGCAATCACATAATGATATATTGGTTTTATAACAATCCAGTTTAAAAAATAGAGTATTCTATGGTTATTAATAAATTAAGGACATGATAATGTATAGATACTGAACTGTTTTCAGATTTACATGATTATACAAAAATGTTGGTTTAGTTGACAATATTTATGTTTTTCAATTTGGGTTCATGATTTGATAATAAAACAAAAATAAAATAAAATAAAAGATGGCTGCTATAAACAAGGTGCATTCAATCCGAAAAGGTCAAAATACACTTCTCTCAGATGCAAAGCTGCTCACTGATGAAAAGCATAAGCTAGAAACTATTCTGGGGGTACGAATAGGACACTATGAACTGATATCTACTGATTCCAAAATCTTACACCAGATAGCGTAATTGTAGTGTGAAAACAAAAAATAATTTCCATTTTAAAATTATACTTAAAAAATAAAGAACAGATATAAATATTCAAATATTATTGCTATATTGTAAAGCCTTTAAGGCAACTTTAATAAGTAAGAATAATATTGGTCATTATACTTCACAAACTACCCTTTGAAACATGTAATTAATGAATGTTTAAATATTTATATGTTACATATTTTTAATGAGTCAAAATCATGTGATTAAAAAGTTTAAACAAAACATATTTTCTCGACTATAAGTAAGA
The DNA here is from genome assembly GCA_028023455.1 of Epiperipatus broadwayi. NCBI lineage: Eukaryota > Metazoa > Onychophora > Udeonychophora > Euonychophora > Peripatidae > Epiperipatus > Epiperipatus broadwayi. Next base: position 59,784 of record JAQFVV010013451.1, on the reverse strand, counting down.
GTAGAAATCAGATTTTTTTGGAATAAATTGTTTTTGCTTCTTATAATTAATTTGTAAAATCTGCATACTTTATGAAATGATAGCATACTGGACTTGAAATGGTAAAGATTTTAACACTCAACCTATTTGAGTGTGAAGATATCATATATAATTTTGAATGATTAACTATTTGATAATAAAACAATGATTGTGTTATTATCAAAAATCAATTTTTAATGAAAATACCAAGTGATTTTGAAATGGCAAGAATTATTTTCATCCCTCAATGAATACATACAAATAATATATTTTTAAAAATTAAACAAAAAGAAGTGAAATTTCTATTCAGGTATCTCGCTATTAGAGAATTCTTTTTAGAAGTTTATGAAGAAATTTGAATGCTAGTAATCACTCAATAAGTAAAAAATTAGTATGCTGATTTCTGGATGTGATACTTCTTAATCTATTATTAAAAGAGAAACAACTTTATTGAGTTGAGAATATGAAGTAAAAAATGGTAATAGTTTCCCTAAAACCTCTAAATCATCACATGATCACCATTTCTCATGCATATACAAGATGTTAAGCAGTATCAAATTCTCCATACAATAATGTCACCTAATGCAAGCCTTAATAATCAATGGATGCAAGAAGGCTTATGCATGAAATCTCTATATAATGCCTACAAGCTAGAAACTAGTCAGAATATTGGATGATTAGGCATTAGATAAGGATTTTGTGCACAAACCTTCTTGCATCAATTGATTACTAAGACTTGCACTAGATGGCACTACTATATGGAAAGTTTTCTATAGTTTTGATAAAGGTGAATAAAGTTTTTGTGGAAAAAGCAGACACTGTTTCCATCATAAAAATTACTTCAGAGATATTTAAAAAAGAAATATTGACTATGCTCAATGGATAGATATGATTGAAATAGAATGTAATGGAGAGCTGTTATTATGCAAGGCATTGAAGTATTTTAGAAAAAATGGTCCATTACAAACGATGCTATAAAATAATTATGCAAGATTTCACAAAAACAAATTAGCTTATGTAGTCATTTCTAAACTTTTCTATGATTTTTCTTTTTTTACTTTCCCTTTATCTCCCCCAAGTTAGAATACTCATAGTTTCTTTTCAGTTGGTTTCTAATGATGATAGATGTCTAGTAACCACTTACTGTTTTTTGTTTAAAACATAGTTACTATACTTTTGGTAACTGATTTTATCCAGTTATTTTAATACTTCTAACTCCTACATATGCACACTGAGAATCAACTTAAAATAAATATAAACAAATAAATAATTAATTATAAAAAGAAAATAATTGGAAAACTTTATTGTTTGGAAATTTGTAAAAAATTTGAGCACTGGAAGTGCAAGAACTGGAATCAATCCAAGGATTTTAAATTCCAGAGACTTCCAATATGTTACTGCACTAAGCTATACAAAAAAAATAAAGAATGGCTTAATTGCTTAAAAGTTCATAAGAACTTGGCAGAGGAAGTGACAGCAGAGTAATGGATCCAAGGACCTCATGCTTCAAAATGTGGCACATTAACCACTGCATCAAACTATACAGGAGAATAATTGTAATGGCAATTAACAATTACTGTAGTTTACTCACAATGTTAGTATTAGACATTATAGAATATTAAAGAGATTTATAGTTACTAACAAAATTTGATTAAAACTCAAATGATAAGCTAATATTTAAATAAAATAATACCACTCTGAACACAGAAAATCTCAATCTACATTCACAATATTATTTCTACTCTCCATACTGGTAATATTTCTCTTTTTTAAAAATAAAATTACTTTGTGTTATATGATATTTCTAAGTAATAAGATATCTACAAAATTTAAGTATAGTGAAATCATTTTCATTAAATTACTTTTGATTTCATATAGAATCCCGATGAGATTTCCTTCTTATGGTCAAAGCAATAGAAATAACAAACAGATATTAAAAATAGATGGTGTAGAAAAGTACAATATTAATCATTTTGTTTAGTATGGCTAGGGAACACTGTAAATAAAAATAAAAACTCATCAAAAAGATAAAATATGTAAAAGTATTTGTCATTTTATTTCTAAGTTAATAAGTAAAATGAATAGAAGACTCAGTAGATTTCCTAAAAACTGTATTCTGTCATCATCGGCTAAACTTGAATGTATATCTTAAATAGTATAATATATTGGAAAATAGACATCTGCTAGTCAATAATATTTGGGATTGCTTGTGTAAATGTGTATACTTATGATTTATATTACTTTATATATTCTAACTGCTTTTGTTTTGTATGCAAAATACTAGATATTTAATTTTTGTGTTTATTTATAATTCCTATTACTAAATGATAATAAAAACATTAATAATAAATAGAGGGATTTGAACTCAGGATTTTTCAGTTATTCATCCTCTACTTTATCTCAAGTAACTGATATACATGACCACACACATACGAAAAATATGTATGATCCCCAATATATGTATTTTGTGTAGAAATATGTACATGTGGTCATGTGTATTGGTTGCTTGAGATGGAGTGGAGGATGAATAGACTAAAAAATATTGAGTTCAAATCATTCTAGTTGCATATAGAAAACATTCAGTATAAGCAAGTTGCATACTGCCTTAGAATTAAATCATCATCATCATCATCATCATCATCATCATCATCATCATCATAATAATAATAATAATAATAATAATAATAATAATAATAATAATAATAATAATAATAATAATAATAGTAATAATAATAATAATAGTAACAACAACAAAAACAACAACAATAACAATAATAATTAGAAGAAGCATAGTAGTAGTAGTAGTAGTAGTAGTAGTAGTAGTAGTAGTAGTAGTAGTAGTAGTAGTAGTAGTAGTAGTAGTAGTAGTAGTAGTAGTAGTAGTAGTAAGAAAAAGAAGGAGGAGAAGAAAGAGTACCAGGAATGGCAAAATTGGATTCTGATTTGATTTAATGCTACTGAATTTCAAAATCTGCTACTCTACCACCATTCCAAACCAAACAGGATACTTCTATTAATAAATAATTTGTGTAGTATAATTTTAACTACACCACTCTCATGCAATGTAGATAGAAGGTGTTAAAAGTGAATAGAGACCAGGCTCATTAAGTGAATAATCTCTAGTCGAATGAATGACTAATAAAATTATTAAGATACTTTTATTGTTTAGAAAATATGAAAATATTTGAAATTTCTGATTTAATTAATTTCTTAACACTAAATAATTGTTTTTATTTGTAACTGAAGTTCGAATTATTAAAACTAGTGCTTGTTTATCTTCATATTATAAATTATTTTACTTATATATATATATGTATAAAGATATAACTAAATACAAATGTTAAATTTTTTTTATAATTCTCTTGTTAACCCAAATTGATAATATTAACAGTACATTTTTTTTAACCCAGTAAGTTTGAATGTTTTTAATGATTAATTATTCATTTTTTCTTTTAAAATAAAACCAGACCACCATTCTCTTTTATTAATTGTTATATGTAACACCTGCCAGTTGACTTTTTAAAAAAATAAAAAATAACTAAAAGCAAAACTCAAAAAGGATACTGAAAAAAATTAGCGGAACTTGATTGTTGTCATAGATTAATTTATTAAGTTTAATATATAGAGAGGGAAAAGAGACAGAAACACACACAAACTTTTTTTAAAATCAAGTATAAAACAACCATTCACTAATACACGAATGTAAAACTATTTTTTACTTGCTTAATTTATAATTTAAATATTTTATTTCGTAACATTTTAAATTTTACGCCAATAACGACCTCATTTTTCTAATTCAAAAAAGTTGCAAAATTCAGCGAACATTGAATTCCTTTATGGTAGAAATAGGAATTGGATGTGTGCGTTTGATTTAAAAAAAAAATCAGATATATTAATCTTTAACTGAGATTTAAATTTATACCTGTACTAGAGACAATCTCTAATTTAGTAAATGATTACTGATAATAATTACTGTAATTACCGGAAGTGGATGGTGTCAAAGTTGTGGGTGGAATGAGTTTGATACTTGTTAATTAAAATGTGACAATTTAGAATATTACTTGAATTGTAATTTCTGGAATACAGTACTTTGCGTGAAATAATAGAAATAAATAAAAACTTAAGTGAATTTGCATTTACTCTGTTATTTGAATGTTAATATTCAGATGGATTTTCTATTTTTAGAATACACTCAGTAGTTTCACACCAGATAAATATATATTGCTATTCTAACATTGAAAAACATGTAATGAATGTCGAAGATTTGTGCCCTATTTACCTATTTTAGTACGATAATTTAATGGTTCAATAGTTGTTACATAAGGATGTTACTTATATAATTGTCATTATTAGATTATTTTATTAACATAATAACTTCAGACACGAAAAAAAATTATTATACTATGTGATTACATTGCCGATCAGCAACTATATTTTTAATTTGAATATAAGCATTTGCACAGTAATTCATTTCAAAATCAGACAGTGTAAGACTAATAATAAATGGATATCAGATTATAGTGTCAGAAGCAAATATGAAAAATATTTTTTGACTATTGGTCTTTATCAGTTGAGATTTGGATCAAGCATTATATTGTACTTTTCATTGATTATTCAAATTTGCAATAGATGGCTCTGGTGCAGAATAAATGAAATGAATGAATGAAGTGCTTCTCCTAATGCAATATTGGACATAAGCAAAGAAAGTTTGTGTGATGCTTTGTTTAATATAAATATTAATACTGTTATTTAAATATTTCTGACAAGATGAGAATACATGATAAAAGTTTGAAATTTATAAATTTCTTAGCACATTAAAATCAAAGAAAATGAAATTAATTTAAATTGACTTTTAGTAAATATACGTGGTTCAGACCTTAGAGCAATTAAATAAACTATAAATAGTTGAGTTTGGGGCAAAAAATGATTAAATTTAAATAGAGTGAACTATATTTAATTTTTAAATATCTTAAAATTTATAGATATAAATTTCCTTTTAATATGTAGTTACTTTATATTAGTTTACAAGTAAAGTACCTATTATAAATGCACTTGTTACATACACTTTAGTTGGTATCAAGGAAATTAATAATGCATATCTGCATACATATACCTATTTGTTATTAAAATCTGTTCCAAAAAATTATACATGTGTTGGAGAATTAATTAGAACATGAAATGTGCTGTTAGATTTTGGTATATTCAATTGGGTAGTTGATTCATTATATATTAATTTTTAAATAAGTAAATTGTATGGTTAATGAAAAATATTGGGTATGAAGGCAAATATCATATCCTAATTGTAATGATCAGTAATTACAGTGGTGTAGCTAAAGTTATAAAGTTCTATACTAATGATGATTTTTTTTAAAAAAAAAAAAATTATTGTCATAGTTTTTAAAAATAGCACTCTATTTCAGAATGAAGCTCCATCTCAATTTAATTTATGTTATCCATAGCTTCCATTTTTATATCATGTAAAACACTTACTCAACTAATCTATCTTTCTCTTTCTAGATATTTTATTATATTTTCAGGGCCTAGCTTAGGAATTTAATTGTGTATCTGTTGAAATTTTTTATAGTAACATATTCAGTCCAATTCCAATCTAGTCTCCATATTTTCAATGATATCAGTGAAGTATATTTGTTTTTAACTGACATATTTTGTTTTCAATGACTTTGTAAATTTATGTTTACATTTCCCTCTGTGATCTATGGTTTTTATAACTCATCCGTGGAGATATCCAAGATTCTGGTATGCAAGCATTAGTAAAATATATTTAATCATTCTTTTTCTTTTGCATAAGGTTTTTTTTTAATAAAATACTATTTGTATTAAAAGCATTTGATCCAAATTCATTTATATATTTTAATTTATCAGATAATTATTTCCATTTGTATTAATAATATAATCAACATATTTATATTTTATCAACTATCAATAGTCCTTCTTCTAAACATAATTTTAATCTAATTGTTTTGCTCTTACTTGATAGTTCTTATGACATTTCCTGAAGCCTTGAAGTTTTATATGTGAAAACTATTACATAAAATCAAAAATGTAGGTAATTTAAATAATTATCATTTGCTTCCTTCCCTTAGAGTTTCATTTTCACCCAGAAAATATTCACCATAAAATAGGTGGACAATGTTTTGGAAAGTCAATAAAACTCAGCCATCCACCTTATCAATATTTGCTTTTTAATGCTACTATATAACATCACTATTGTTTTATTATAATAGATATTCTTCAGAAATTAATAATATTTGCACAGAGTCAAATATATTTTAATAATCTACAAATCTAATGCAAAATGGCAACTCATGTTCATTTGTTGTTTTGATCATTTCTTTTAATACTATAAAATAATTGCCTATGCTCTACTACTCTTAAACTCCTATTGCTTTTTTGATTAGTTTGTGTTCAATGTTCTCAGTATATGATCTTAGTTAAGACATTATATAAAACTGATAAAATCTGTTTGATTTATAATTTCTATTATCTACTTTTTCACATTTTCTAAATATCAATATTACTATCTCATTATTCTAGTCATCTGGTATATATTAAGAATTTATATATTTTGAATATAGCTTTGCCCACATTTTTTCTAATCTGCTTGTTTTAAAACTGTTTACAAAGCTTTGAATATTTTTGAAGTTTTTTTTAATAAATATAATTGCATGTTTCACATTTTTATTTGAAGTATCTGGTATTTCAAAAGATATTTTTGTAATCATAATTTACTTTCTTTGTTATTGCACTATATAATACAGAAATAAAACTTTTCCACATCTCTCTTGAGATGTTTTTAAAATAATAATTCCATCTTTTTATCATATTGTTGAAATAATTTTTATGACAATAGCAATATGTTATTTATATATATTTTAAATCTTTTTTTATTTAGATATATGTATTGCCACTTTATATTTATATTTTTAATTGTCATCATTAACTATTTTTATATTTATTTACAACATTTCAATTATTAAGTTGTAATTATAAATTTATTTAAACGCACATTGATTACGTAAGTAATATTTACTAAGCCTGTAACCCTTAAGAATATGGTTTACAGCCTTAGTAAATATTACTTACATAATCAATGCACTGATCTAACTGCTTCAGCTTCACCTATTCATATAGAAAGTAGATTGAAGTAAAGAAGGGTTCCCCTCTTTTCTTCCAAAGTGTAAGCTTGTGTTTAAGACCTGTAGAGGTCGCTACCTTCGCATTTTCAGTATATTTGTACAAAAGATGGGATGATTGTGTTAAGAGGATTATTGAGTGTTATAGTAGTAAGGAACAGGATAAAAGAATAAATTTATTAATAAAGACTAGGGAGTTAGAGAGATGGAGAAATAGTATGGAGAGTAAAAAGAGTTTAAATATATATAGAAATAAACAGAATATTAGGTGTGAGTTAATTTATGATAATAGTAAGGAAAGTAGTTTATTGTTTAAGGCTCGAACGGGATCTTTAGCTACAAAAGAATATACATGTAAATGGAAAAATATGGGTGATTTATTTTGTAAATTATGTAAGGAAGGAATTGAAAATATTAGGCATTTGTTAATTGAATGTAAATGTTTGAAAACAGAAAGGGTACATATAATGAAGTTGTGGAAAAATAAATATGAAAAGAGTGATTATACAGAAAGTGAATTATTGGTTTTTATGCTGGGTTTGGGAAAAGATAAGGGGGATTTAGATATAAAGGTTATAGAGTTGACAAAAATTATGTTGTGGAAATGGGATAGAGCAGATTATGGGTAAATTTAGAGTGGGGAATGTAAAAGAAAGTGGCTAACAGGTTTATCTGGGCATAATTGCTGAGATATTCTTGACTTCGTTTAAGGAGAAGCCATAATGCATCACATCACATCACAGCATTAGCCTTAGTAAATATTATTCAATTATTAAGATGAAAAATTACTGCAGATTTTTTTCCCGTTATTTTCTTGGTATAGTATTGGTCATTACATTATATGATCTATCTATACGACCATCAAAATCTTATAATGAACATCAATTTGTTGATATTGTTTTAATCATTTTTATCTCTCTAGATTTGCATAATATATATTTTACATTTCACTAATTGATGATTATTTTGTGTATTAAATTCTCTTAACACATAGTATATACTTTTTATTAGTCGTAATCTGGTTCTGCTGTATCTTCATTCATACAGTTTCATGTTCAGGTTCACTTTGTATATTTCTCAAAAACAAAACGAATTTATAATATACATATTTTTTTTATTTTTTCAAATTCTAAAATTGGGTCCTCTCTTCCCCCTCTTCCCACTGCCAAATTTAACCATAATTGTTTTAATCTTTCAATTATCTTTGTATTCTAGTTTTTAAATCTTCTGTAATAATTTTAAAAGTTATTCATCTGAAAAAAAAAAAAAGATATCATCTACATTTAAATGAAATCTGGTTGGATAATAAATTTAAATTATGAGAATTTGATATATTCTATTAAATTTAATAACAAATCTTGCTCCATAATGTGTCGTGCTATCATTTTTACTCATAATGAATTTCACTTCACTTATACTTCCAATATTTACTTTTTAAAGCAAATTCATCGATAATATCAAATAAATATACGAATATATATCTATTACTACAGATGTAATATATAAGTATATAAATAAAATTATATAACACCATGTCGATTATTTATAAGTTACAAAAGTAAGATGCAATATCGAGTTAAAAATAATTAAATATTATTAAACTTGCACATTTAATCACATGTTTAAGAAAAGCAATGTTAAAAATTTTTGGAAGTGTACAAATAAAAATTTCAAAATTACGATTTTTGTTGCATTTACAAAATAAGAAATAATAGTTTTAACAAGGCTGTAAACCTTAGCAATGAGCGTCTGAAAAAATCGTCACTAGGGACCTCTGTAGGTCTTTAAAACACATGCTTACGCTTTAAAGACCTACAGAGGCCCCTAGTGACGATTTTTTCAGACGCTCATTGCTAAGGTTTACAGCCTTGTTAAAACTATTACTGAAATAATAGTGAGCGTTTAATAAAAATAAGAAATAAAAAAGTGTATAATCTATTTATTGAAATTACCTACGTAAGACTTAGCAAAAAATTATAGGAAAAAGATTAACAGTAGTTACCATATCATTATGTATTTACAAATTTGCATCTACTGAGAAAAAGCTCCAAAATGCTGCTTAAACATCAGGAGAAAGTAGGATCTGATCTCAAAGTTTAATTTTGTAAATTTTAAAGAATAAATGAGATGTTTGTATGATGTGGTATTATATACAAAATAGTACCTTAATCACAAAATAAATACAATGAAATTTGTGGTTCTAATGTTGGAAATGAGTTCTTTTTCTAAGTTATTAATTAGTATATTACTAGAGTGTGTGATCATGTGATAGTGTTATTTTTTTCACTAAGATCATGAGGGGAGAATGTTGCATCAATGTGGGATGAGATTTATTTTAGCTGATGAAAAAAAAGATGGTCAAAAGGATATGAAAATTAATTAGAAAATTCAAATATTTATGTTTTTAAGTTGTAGAAACCAGAATTTCAACTTTTACAGAAGCAAGTAATTGGTGAGACACAAGATAAGGTTTCAATGTGTTTTAAAATGAAGTTTACTATGTTGGTGATAAATTTGTTACATGAAGATAGTGGGCTATATGTAAATAAATCATTAAAAAAATTTAAATTTCTGAGTCAATTTTGGAATGAGAATTTTTCTAAGAAATTTTTGCATAAGAAATATGAAAATGTAATACAACAACAAAGTATTTTATTCAGGGTTTTCACTTATTACTGCTTGAGATGAAAACTACTTTCCTGTTCCAGTTAATTGTCTACAAAGAAAATTACTTTTTTTTTAAAAAAAAAACAAAAAAAATTATTAACAAAGTTTACATAGTTTCATGATGCTGTTTTCATACATGGTATACTGCATAACTGATTGCAAAAGTTCATAAGATCAAACGCTTGGTAGATCAATCCTGGACCAAGTCTCTTTGTATAACCATTCTGGTGCAAGCAGCTGGTCCCTGGCACTTATGCTCTTGACAAGACCTATAAAGGTCTCTGCAACTGAAGAGCCTGAATGACCAAATACACATTCACATCTGGTCAACCAGACTGCAAAGGTAAGGAAGACAGAGAATCGGATAAGAGAAAAAATTCCTGTCTTGATGGAATTCTGGATATTTAAGGCTTCTCTGATGTCAGATGTAACTTTCTCTGTGATGAAGGTTCTGATTTGGGAAAGAAACAGACAATCATAAAGTAAATTCTGGATGGTTTCATCGGCAGTATTACATAGTTGGCATTGAGAATTGATTTTGGTGAATCCTCTTTTCCAGAGTAAGAAATGGTTAGTGGGCAAGGATGAGATGTTGAGCTTTAAGATAAAGTCTATGTATTTTGGTTCAACAAACCAGTTCTTCAATTTTTTAGCAATGGTTCATTGTCTATGTTCAATGTGGTCAGGAAGGCAGTCTGGTTTTGAAATCTGAGGTTATAGGCCTGCCAGTAGGTTGTTTTACCTTCAAGAAAGATTTTAGATAGATTTGTCAGCTTGGTGACATATAACCAAATAATTGTGGCCCATCTGCTAGCAAGAGGTGGATGTGTGTCTGTAGGTTCCACTGGAGTGTCTAGGTTTAGTTCCGGCTGTTTTAAGTGAATTGCATGTAGAACTGCAATTGCCTTCTGTAGATAGATTGTTGAAACAGAGTGCAATCCAAGTCCATTTAACTCTCTGGGCATCTGTATCTTACATATGCTGATGGCAACAATCTTTTCATTCCACATGAGTTTTGAACACAGCAAGTTCATTGATGACTGAAATGCTTTAGTAGGTTTAATTATGGATAGATAATAATTCAATCTCGGAAACACTAGCATGTTGAGAAGAGTTACTTTGCCCGGCAGTGAAAGTGAGATTCTGGATAAAGATCGAACCACTTTGCTATTTTTTTCCAAGATGGAGTGTTGGATGTCTTTTGCCATAGCAAGTCTGGACTTGGCCATAGGAAAACTGAGGAAAAGTTGCGGCTCAGCTGTAAAGACTGACAGAATCACTGTGCTAGTGCTGAAAATTACTTTTTAGTGAATGAATTTAGTATTCTGTCAATGAACTATGTTATTTTGGTAAAATGAAAATTATTTTGGTAAAATGAGAATTGATAAATGACACTTGTTTTTTTTACAATATTTAAGCTTTTATAATAATTATTATGTTCACTTTCTAAATTCCTTGTCTCTTGACACTTTTTTCTAACTTTATAAAGATCAACAATATCTTGTTTAAAATTAAATACTTCTAATAATTCATGAAAATCTTTCATGTGAAAATGATCTGCAGTTATAGTTATTCAAATACAAGTTTGTCTTCAAAAAAAAAATCATATGCATAACTCAGAGAGAGGTATCTTTGTTTATCATTATTGTAGCAAAAATGAACATTTACACATGCACATGTAAATTTTCATGCAATTCTCAAAAAAACCCATGTATCTGAGAAAGATGTCCATAATGAGATTTTGATCTTAAACTCAAAGATAAAAACCAGTATATTTATAACAATATCAGGTACATGTTAATAAGAAGTGTATTCATGTGTGTGCATCATGGTAACAGCAACATAGTTATAGAAGTTGCAATAACAAAATCATATTGATTAAACATTAAGAATTTGTCTTACTTGGTGTCTTTAAGACTTCAAAAAAAAAATAAAAAAATATTACTGTTAATTATAATTTTTTTTTGTAGCTATGTATAAATATATATATGGTCTGTTTCAATTTTAAAAAAAAATGAGATGAATGTTACTCATATATATATAAAATAAAGCTTGATTAGAGCTATTGGTAAGCTCCATCTAGTGATCATTTAAATGCAAGCTTAAAAGCAAGTTACAAAATTTATGACTTGTTTTGTTAATTATTATAAGTGTACCTTTGAAGGCTTTTGTGATGCTATATTGCAGAGGCTTTACTATATGGTGAAACTCAGCTGAATTCAGACCCATATAGCTATCTGTTTTGTAAAGCTGGGTTTGAAGATATTTACGTGTCTGAAAAGGCTTTCAAATTGATATAAAACATAAGTGCTGACTCTGACTCTTGAATTAGTATTTTAGATCTAGTTTCTAGAGTCCCAGTGATCCACTGAGGTGAGCCATAAGCTTGAAACCAATTGGTCTGGAGATAGGGACTTTCTGATAGAGATTTTGAATTCTTTCTCTTTAGGCACTTATAAAATAAAGCTTCATTAGAACTATTGGTAAGCCATCTAGTGACCATATATATATATATATATATATATATATAATATATATATATATATATATATATATATATATATATATATTACTTAATTCAATAACACATTCCAAATAGCATTAAGCAAAAAACAATGTAAATCAATTTTTAATTTGAATTTTAAATATACTGGTAAAATGAAACTATATAAAATACTTAAAATCACTCTGAATTTCTATCTCCTTTTCTATGTATTTATTTCTTTTTTATATTTAAATGTCTGTAGTTTCTACATCCTTTAAATGTGATACCATTTTTTAAAAATAGCAATGTTTAGTATTTTCTATTTACTTTCTTTCTTTTATATAAAAATGCATACACATCCAGCATAAATTTTTGAGGATTACTATTTTATTATAATCCATAAGTTTTTTGCATATTTATTAATTAAACTACTAAAAGATTTCATGCCCACCATTCTTATGCTTATACAATTTAACTTTCTCCATGTAATAGAGCCCCTAAGAGCAACTCAGGGTAATCAATAGATGCTAGAAGTTTTGTGAATCAAAATCCCTATTTAGTGTCTATTTATCCAATATCTCCAGACTAGTTTTTTAACTTATATATTTTTTCATTAAAGAATCTTGGGCCTGAAAGCAAGGCATCTAGATATTCAATGTAATGCCCCCTTCCAAGGTAGTCATGTGGTGTTTTAATGGTTTATTGGCAATTCTAGTCAAAGAATGTTGATGACTATCATTATTAAAAAACTAAAAACACCAAAATCTGTAGAAACAAAACTAGATTCAGATCTTATTGTTTTTTTTTCAGTTTAGGCATATATCTTTATAATTAACTAAAATGGTGAAAGGTGGATGCTAGAGAGATGCATTAGATTCAAATATTTAGGCAACATTACTCTCAGACCCAAGGCTCTTCACTGATTAAATCCATAATCTAAAAACTAGACTGAGAATATTGGATGAGTATGCACTAGATAGGAATATTGATATACAAACCTTCTAGCATCTCTTAATTACTATAGTTTGCACTAGAGAACATTATTTTATGGAGAAAGTTGTTACTGTTTTAGCAGATTGTATAAATATAAGCATGGTTGTCATGCTATATTTTAGCAGTTTAATATCAAACCTAGCCATAAGATGTTAGTGCCTATGGTTATTAAAAATACAGACACCAAAATATATATAAAATTACTTTATGGAAAAGCTTTAGTGATATGTAAATGTTTCACTTCTATAAAAATATGTATATCTGTATAATGAGCTTTTATTTAATTAATTTAATATGTATTACATTATTAAAGTTAATTATTTGCAGACAGTATGTATTTTGATATGTAGCTTGGCTATTAATGCACAATTAAGACGTTTGAAGTTATCAATCAATGTTGTCTTTTTATGTTCATTTATTATTTATTGAAGATTCTGGCAGTAAAGTTCAGTACTAGGAAATGAACCATTATACTGAAAAAGTACTACCAGTATATATTTATGTAATGAATAATATTCATTTGTCAATTGATAAAAAATTGATTTATGCTATGTCAAAATGATTAAATTAGGTTCAGAGATCAGTTAAAACATAAACTTAATTATCAGCCAGTTATTTAGCTTTGTAAATTTGTTTAGAAATTGATTGTTATATCGTAAAGTTTATGAAGTCAACGTGACTATATTTACTTATACTCTAAAAATATTTGTTGAAAATATAAGTAGAAGATAGGCATAAAATAAGTTAGAAAATAATAAAAAATAGATTTAAATAATTATTAATAAACAGATAAAAGAAATAATATAGGTTAAAGAAAATTATACACGTTGCATGTTAATATAATGAATAATAATGTAAAATATAAAAATATGAATATATAACGTTAGAGTTAAACATTTTTTTAAAAATTAATAAGAATAAAATATAAAATAAATGAAATAAATAAATATATATGATTATAGAAAGTATTGATTGATAAATATAAAATATAAAAAAAGGGTTAATATTTAAAGAAAATTATACACGTTGAATGTTAATATAATGAATAATAATGTAAAATATAAAAGTATGAATATATAACGTTAGAGTTAAATATTTTTAAAAAAATTAATAAGAATAAAATAAAAAATAAATGAAATGAATATATATATTTGATTATAGGAAGTATTGATTGATAAATTTAAAATATAAAAAAGGGTTAACTTGTATTGTATATAAAGAGGTAATAATTATATAAAGATATATGTAGGTATAGGAATATTGATTATAAGATAGAATATATGAATATATATATAAAATGTAAAATTATATGTTCATGTATATTTGTATTCATGTATTTGTATTGTGTTTGTTATAGTTCTGAATAAGATTGCTGGGGCAATCAAAACTATCAATAGTGGGTTATAATTATATGAAATATTGTAAAAGTAATAAAGAAAGTAAATGGTATTAATATTATAGCAATAGTCATTGGCCTATTGATATTGCCTTTAATTCTCCAAGAAATGTCCTTACTACCAATGTATGTATATATATATATATATATATATATATATATATATATATATATATATATATATATGAAGCATTGTAAAAGTAATAAAGAAAGTATATGATATTAATATTATAGCAGTAGTCATTGGTCTTTTGATATTGCCTTTAGTTGTCCAAGCAATGCCCTTACAAACAATATATCTAAATAAATGATATATATATATATATATATTAGTGAAAATTTTTATATCAACATATATATATTTATGCACAACATTAACGTACTAGTTATAGAGTTTTTTTGTAAAATAAAATTGTGGGGAATAGCAATAAAATAATACCTACCTATCACTTTCAATTTTATCTGCCACTAGCTACTAAAATTAGAATAAAGCAGGCGAAACTCACTGTACATATTGCCACACACAGCAAGCTAGAGTAATCAATGGATGCCAGAAGGCTTGTGCATAAAATCCCCATCTAGTGCATACTCATACAATATCCCCAGACTAGTTTCTGGCTTGTGGCCTTCGTCAGTGAGGAGCCTTCTGGCATCCATTGATTACGCTAGCTTGCTGTGTGTGGCAATACGTATAGCAAGTTTTGCCTGTTTTAACAACAGTTATACACAAGCATAAGAGGTGGTGGTCATGTGATGTTTATTGGCTTAAAATTAGAATAAGCAATGTTGAATATCATTTCTTAATATTTATGTTGATAATTCCAGCAATAAAATCAGAGAGTACATGGATTATAGAAGTTGCATTCTTATGACAAGCTGTTTTAAATTTGCTAATGACAAAGTTTTATTATGTAATCGTAATTGCTGAGTTAACCATGCAATAGTTAAGTTCTTTTAAAACATTGACTTTATTGTTTGATGTTATCAGCAATAATGAGATGTAAATGACAAATTTTGAAAATATTCATCTCAAAAATCAATGATATTACTAAACACCAATAATTTTAGAGCTCTTAATGAGTATATTACTGATTATCATTATTTGAGTTAATAAATTTGGTCAGACTATGTTAGAGGCAATTGTATTTGCTGTAATTCCATTATACTTTCATAGTAGCAATTGGTTTTCTTAAGGCCATCTGAGTTTTATTTAATATAAGGCATAGCAAGATGTAATAGAGATTTAGCAGTCATTGATTTGTGAGTAAAATAAAAGTATTTAATTATTACTGATATTTCTATTGGCCTGTAATGGAGTCAAGAATTAAAGATCTCTAAATCGAAACACATTCATGACACTTTCAGTATGCAAAAGTAGTATGATTTTTTATGTGACCAATTATTTGGGTTTTTTTTATTTAGCGCTTATAAATTACTATATGAGTGTGGAAAGAAATCATCGCATTTTCTCAAAAACTAATATAGTGTGTTAAACATCCATGCATACATTTCAAAATCTTTAAATAAATTTCTTTAGTCTTAATAAACAACTTTTTAATACTTTGGGCAACTTGGAAATCTATGCTAATTGCCGTTATACTTTTAATTGGATTCATTATTTACAAATAGGTTTACAATTGTTTATTATCCTATTTACGTATAAATGCAGATACAAAATTTAAAAAGTTTTATTTTTCCATTATCTTTTTAATGTATATACTATTATTATATATACTACTATTATTAATAATAATAATACTATTTGCTTTAAAGTTACTTAGCATTGTTAATTTTGAAGAAATAAAATTAATATTATTATTATTTATTCGATTGTTAAACTATTTATAATCATCATCAATTATAAGCAAAATTATATTTTTGTTGGTTTAAATTATTCTTGATAATCTCATATTTGTTTTAAAAAAATCTCTTGAAAGCTTAGAAAATATATTTTATTGCGAGGTTTTCATAAATTTATGATGGTTTAATCACAACTTGATAAGGTTTTACACGTTGTCAAATGGTCTCAATGGTATCTTAATAATTAAAATGATTGGTGTCAAGTAGCGGCCTCTAGAGAGCCGATGAATATTATAATGCATATTTCTCTGTCCAAAAGCATTTCTCTTCTAGTGTTTAAATGTCAAAATTTTTAACCAAAAAGAAATAAATGCATATAATGGCATTAAAATGGAATTACTATAAATATTTTAAAATAAAAAAAAAGTTAAATGGAATATACAAGTTTAAGATTTCCATTGCAAATATGATAAACTTTACAATATTATTTATAAACTAAAATATTTATTTATATATGTACAAAAAGTTTGAAATATTAATTATTAAAAAGAGATTGATATTAAAAGAAAAATATCATAATAAATATAATATATAAATAAATTTTATTCTTTTTTTTTTTTTTACTATACTGTTTGATAGTTAAAGATATATCTATACAGAACATATATAAAATAAATAAAAGTCATCTAACTGTGATTTGGTTATTGGATAAAGTGATTTTTTTAAAAAAAAAAAAATAGCATACTTGGTTGAGTGGTACAAGCAGTTGTCCCGGGTTCGCGGGTTCACTTCCCGACCGATGCTTTGACTCATGGGAAAAAAATAGCATACTTTGATGTCTATATGAAATCAGAATTTATCATTGATTAATTAACTTATGGACTTCATATAAAAGTCTGTTGTTAACTGAAAGGAAATTTGTTGACTTCTCTTTTGAACCTTAAAGAAACCGAGCAGGAAAAATTTCTAATGTCTACTCCATATGTCAAAGCTATTGCAGCTATTATTATTATATAGTTACTCTTATTGTATTCAAACATCAACAGCTGCTTGCCACCACATCAACCAGAATTATGAATTTATTAGCTTTTTACTTCTGGGTTTGAAATCATGAAATATTATAGTTTTTTTTCTAAGTTGCCTGATAGTTCTTAACTTCAATATCAGTTCAATTTCCTTGAAGATAAAATGAGTATGTGTGTGATAGATATTTACAATTATGGCAGAAAAAAGGCAGGAGTTGGAAGCAAAAATCAGATGATACTAAGAATTTCCTGATTGCAGACTCAGGATGCCATTTTATGGTGATCTTTTATTTAGGTACTTAGATCACATCAAATGAAGGAAGATTGCATAAATTGGAAGAAAATGTCTAACATTATATGGGACATTGATGTACTTTATAAAGTTATAAAAAAGATGGAAAGTTAATTAGTTTAAAAAGTGGAAATATACCTTACTACAAAGCACAAATTTTGGAAGCACAAATGCGGTGGAATTTATTGTAAATAAAAATTGAAAGAACGTGATTGTAGAGATTTATGGTGTATCAGACAGAATGGTAAAATTAATTATACAACTTAATAAAAGATACTAAATGCAAATAATTCAGTTTAATGCTAATATGTTATATTTGTGATGAAGTAGTCTAGGGTTTTTATATGGATGTACACAAGGTTTTTGATCAGACCAAATAATATTTTTAAATTGTTTTGGAAGAGTTTACTGTTAAAATTGATGAATAATTGAAAAATAAAAGTGCTGTTGATCAATTTCATTATTTTATAAGAAATGAAAAAGAGTACATACGTAAAGAATGTGCAAAAAAAAGATCCACTGTATATTATAAATTCTTTCTTTAAGAAAAATGCTAAATAAAAATGGTCATAGAAGCATTCAAATGAAGGTACATCAGAACTGAATTATATTTTGACTACTAGAAAATATTTATTCCAAAATAGTAATGTTTCTAATAGAGATAGATATAGATATAAGATTGTGTTAATGCGCAATTAGAGGGACAAAAGTAGTATTTATTTTTAACCTTATTCTTCTCTTTCATGTTCTTTGTATATCTTCATATATATATTGCTTACAACAGTTCTTTCATATACACTTTAATGCAAACAAATTTTCTTAAAAACTTCATTTTTCTTACAGTTTCAACTGTTCAGCAGTCTTCATCAGAGCTGTATGTTTCACTGCTTTAATTAAAAAAAAAGAAAGAACTGTTGTAAGAAATATATATATTCCTAACCTTCAGAATGATTACCATGAATTTAGATTAGAATTGCAAATCATTTAAAAATATTAATCGATTTTGAAAATAGTTCAGATTTGAACGATTGCAATCGGGAAGTTAATTGATGCATAATTAAGAATTGCGGCAAATATAGCTATCATTAAAAAAAAACCATTAAATTTTCTGCTAAAAAAATAATGTATGAAGAAAACAGTATATAATAATAATCCATTAAAAAGATTTGATTACCTAGATTTTTGTAAAATGGTATCGAAAAAAAATTAATAACAATATAAGAAAATATAATTGTGCATTAGCAAAGAAGGCTATCAAAGAGAATAAAAGTCTCAAAAATGTAAAACTACATTTTTATATAAGTAAAAAACTTATTTCTGCAATAAAAAAAAGATAGAAGTATAAATAAAAAGAGAGATGACAACATGAAATATGTGGGAAAAAATAAAGTATTCCTTACAAATACTGCTACTTCTGAATTGCCTATTATTTTAAATAAATGAGACATGCAATTAAATTTGTGAAAAAGGGAAAAACTCCAGATAATGATGGAATTATAATCAATATTTTAAATGAAGCAAATGAATAAATAAAAAATAAGATGTACCAGATGATTGAAAGATTTCATGAGTAATATTCATATTTAGAAAAAGTCGTAAAGAAGATATTAGAAATTACAGACCTGTCAGTCTTTTATCGGTCTGATACAAAATTCCTTTATCATGATAATTACAACTTCTCTACATGAACTTTAGAATTTAATCAACCAAAGAACAAACTGTATTTTAAAATGCTTTCAGCACAATGGATGATATCCAAATATTGAAAGAAGTTATAGAAAGGACCAATGAATATGAGTTGCCATTACGTTTTGAATTTGTAGGTTATGAAAAGATTTGATTGTATACTTATTTCAATATTGATTAAATCACTGGATCATCAAGATATGGGTGGAGGTTATTGTCACATTCTAAAAAATATTTATCAAAATGCACCAGCAATGATTAGGTTACATAGTGATACAATAAGTTTAACATTGAGAGGAGTGTATAAAAAGATGATTCTGTATGTCTAAAACTTTTTGTTGCAGTTATACAAGAAGAAGTTTTGGATTAAAATAGGAAATAAAGAAAGTAAAAGGATATAAAATTATTTAAATCAACTAAATTTTATTCATGATGTAATTGATTTGGAAAATAATATTTCAGAGCTTTACGTGAAAGGAAAAAAGTACAACAAAACATAAATGCTAAAAAGATTAAAGTAATGTTCAATGAATTTTTTCAAAATGGGAAAAATAAATGTTGATAGAATCAAATTAATAGAAGTTAACAATTACAAATGCTTTTATATAGTGGGAAACATAATGGATGAATTAATCATAGAATTAAACATGGATGGAGTGCTTTTGTTAAAAATAATTTAATAGTAAAAAAAAATATGCTTATGTACTGTAAAAGAAAGATTCTTAATGTTTAATAAGTCTTATTTATGGCTCTGAGACTTAAACACTTAACAGAAGAGCAGTACAGAGGTTTCAAACCATTCAACAAATTATTATGTTAGAAGTAGCAAGAAGAGATCACAAACTAAATACATGGGTGAGAGAACAAATAATTATTAGTGACATCATTGAAATAAGAGACTGAAGGGAGCAGTGTTGGACATAGTACTAAAAGTGATAATAATAGTTGAACAGATGAAATCCTAAACTAGATTCCAAGAAATTTAAAAGACCTAGAAAAAATTCACATGTAAGATGAATTAATGAAGTAAGGAAATTTGTTAGTTTGATGTGGAAAAGAGAGACTAGCATTCACTGGAACTAGATTAAACTTTGATAAACTTTATTCTGCAGTGGATTGATAATAGTTTAAAATGATGATGATGATAAATTAAGTGACACATTTAATGTCTGGTATTCATTTGAAGTATTTTATTTTATTCACAAATTAATTAATATGTTAAATATTTGAAATGGTTGAAAAAGTTACAGTATTTCAAAATAGAGAGAGATTAGATGAAATAGGGATTCAATCATAATGTTTGAAATTGAAAAATGCCATTTGATTTTTCAATATTTATTTATTTGTTGTCAAACGATTTGTAATTATAAAGATGTGAGACTCTTCTTAGACGAGTGTAATATACCCTATGTGCACTGAAATGCAATAAAAAGGAAAGCTATAACTGAATAATGATAATACAAAGCAACTGAATGCTTTCAAGGGCTTGACTATGAGAAAAAAGTGCTCATCTGCCTTCTATTATTGTTATTGAATTAAAGCTTTTTTATTGCATTTCAGAATACATAAGATATGCTTAACAATTTATATTAAATTAATAAAAAATTCAGTAATTGTAAATAAATTAATATGTTACTGTCTTGCTTTTTTTTTTCAGATGGAAATGAATTACATTTTTTCTGCAGATCATCCTGCAAGTAATTTACCCTAACATGCAAAACTAACATCTCCACTTGAAAACCAGCTTTTATCTTTTCTTAATAAACTCCTGATTAAGGATAGAAAACTCTAGAATCACACATCAGACTGTCCATATGAACTTCCATTATGTTATGTAGAATGGCCATAGCATGACTATAAAAATTAAGATTTGGAGCTCTTATAGTGAAAGATGATTACTATATATTGGCAAAAAAACACTTCATGGATCAATTATACCTTTTATCAGGTGATTTCATCAAAAGAATTCAATAAAAATGACTAAATGGTAAGATATATAAAACACATTAGAAATCTTCTACAAATTAATTAAACAATACCATGTGAGTACAAATGTTCTTTAGAAGTCTCACTATTCCATTAAAAATATGTTTTAATAAATCATGATAAAATGCACCTTGAACATGTAGAATTACCTTTGTTTTAAACAATCTAAAAAATAAATAACTTCTATTGAAGATAATTCAGATGTTACAACACTTGTCCTTTGTATAAATGATTTTTATGTATGGAGTGTTTACAAACCTCATAATACAAACTTAATTTCTATTTTGGATCTTTTTGGATCTTTTGTATTATAAAAGATTATAATTCTCATATTAGTAATTTGAGATATACAATGGAAAGTAAATCAAAGGTCTCAGGATTTAAAATATATGGGTTTAAACAACAATTAATATACCTTATGATGCTAAGCAAATATAAATATTTGCTGCTATATTAAGACAATGCATGATTTGTACTTTATTTCAGAAAAAATGCTACTGGTCTAATATGACATCATTTTTGATCTGATCATTATTTTTTATAGTTAAGATCCATCCAATTCTAAGATGGAATTTTTAAAAAATCATGAAACAAATATTAACACAAACTGTCTATCCTTTCTTTCAAGGATAAATTAAAATACCTATTACTACAGATGTTAAAGGATTCATTTTTGGGAGTAGTCCTGAGAACAATTTATTTCAAGTAGAAAAAGCCAAAGTGCTCTTTATAGATAACATGACTGCCCAAAGATTCAGAAATTGTTCAAAAGTAGTCTTTTAAAGATCATGGAAAAGAAAGAGGGGTTAGAGATTATGAAAAACAACCACTTATGAGATTAAGATTCAGAAGAATCTTTAAAAGAATTATCATTATTATTACCAACGAGTTTGTCATAAGTGTGACAATGTTTTTACACATAATTCTTCAACATATAAGGCATATATAAAAACTAATGAATAATAACATAACAAAGTTTAATTATATTAATTACTTACTCATTATTCTAGAATAATATGAGTAATGTGCTGTTTTTAGTTGAAAATATAAAATATTGAAATTGTGATGTAAAAAAGGTATTTAGCGTTAATAAAGTTAAAACTAGTAAAAAAAACTAATGTTACAGAAAAAAACAGTAATTGAATTTGAATTATTATCCATGTGATAAAAAGATACATAAAAAATAAACAAAATTTAGTAATGTTAAACCATGGTTGAGATCTCATTGATGTTTGAACATATCTTCACTAATTATGAAGGCATCATCACACAGCACACATTTCCTTTTTACTATCAATGTGGAAACATTCTTGTAATTGTCACTCAGTCTGATACTCATTTTTTAATTAATATTGGGACAGTAAGTGAGTCAGTTATTGAGATTTTAGAGGAAATTCTCAGACATAAAACACATTTCTTAATTTTATCTCAATTTAAAGCCAGACTAGAGGTATAAAAGTCTAATTCACTAAACCCTACACCATCTTATTTTGCATATCTAATGTATTCAAAGGCAAGTGAAAAAAAAAAGATTTTCTTTAAATAAAATGTGGTTTTTCCAAAGGTATAGAATCTTACAAGTAATGTATTTTTTTTATATATATTTATCTCAGTTTTTCCGAAAGATGGCGTAACTGTCTCATTGTTTATTATTAGTTCTCAGGCTCACTGCCCAAGGGATAGAACTTTTGTTTACACTTTTATAAATATTAAGTGTAATATTATTTTCTACATATATAATTTAAATTTTAGTAAAAAATCAGAAATCCTTGTCATTTATCTAAATATAATGAAACTCAGTACATTAACAAAGATTTTAGTAAAAAAAAAATTAAAAAAAAGACACCTGTTCAAAAAATAATTATTTGCCATTTTGCATTGAGATATTTTTAAAAAAGATTTATAATGTGTTCATTTCAGAAAAGCAAAGTGAATTTTAAAAAGGCGAAAAACTAGAAATTTGATTGAAGTTATGAAGTCTATTGTTCAAAGATATGAGGTAAAGAAAATAAATGTAATATTTGTTTTATTAATTTCGTATAGATATTTTATACAATGAATGTGATTATTTTATTGGATACAATTTAAAAAACAAGTGATTATTAAAAGATTTACATATAAATTGAAAGATATTGGTAACAATAAACCATCTTTTTATAACAGAAATCATTTAATAATAAATACAAAATATAAATTTTGTTCATCTCTGGTTTTGTTTAATTTTGATTGAAATGAATTTAGTGATAAATAATAATTTTATAGAGATGGAGTTATCAAGGAAGGTATATAGAAGTCATTGGATCAGTGATTTATATAAAAATAGTTTTAGAATTAGATTAAAATATGTTGAGTTCTGGTTCATCTTGAAATGCATCTTGTAGGGTCATTTGTCATTTAAAATGTCTTTATTTATATGTTTTAAAAATGTGTGGTGGAGTGAAGGTTATTAGACGCATTTATAAAAAATATCACACATGGAAAGGGTAAATAAAGTAGAATTATTATATTCTATGTGTGTCTCTTGATATTAATCTTTAATTAAGGTTTAAAGTTAATATAGAAAGATAATCTCTCATTTAATAAGTGATTAGTAATAGTAGTTAATGTATCTTTCTAGGGTGGATTATACCAATGTTATGGGTGAAGTAAGTGTGACACTTTTAAATAAGAAGATAACATTTTACTATTTATAAATACTGAACATATGATAAAGATATATATGTAAGAGAGTGTGTTTTGGGCCAACTGATGAGTATGGGTTCAGCTCAAAATGCATCTGCATGTCATGTGTTCTTTAAGGTGTCTTATTTATATGTTTTAAAAATATGTAATGGGGTGAAGGTTATTAAGTACATTAAATATGATTAATAAAATTTGTTAAAATAAATATACCTAACCAATGATTATAGATGGAGATTATAATGTACAAAGTTATATGACATTGTTAGTATTTGTGAATAAGATATTAGAATAAGAATAGTCTTTAAAAATTAAAATATATTATTACATTTTTATTTGAATTATATTATGCAAATCACAGAGATTAACTCTTTTTATATAATTATGTAATGCTCAAAGAACTTGAGTTAGCAAGTTAATTTCATATAAATTGGTTATGGAAGTTCTTCAGGTAATAAATTATATTAATATATAAATAATTAAGAGCCTTATATAGTTTAATACAGTGAGGAATAGTGAGTTGGAATCATAAACTCCTTAATGTCATGTTGACTTTGTCACTATTAGTATTCTGTTAACGTATGAACTATCAACTTATAAACAATGTGATTATCTTATTAACAATTGAGAAAATGTGAAAATGGTTGATTATTTTGAAACGTAGATTTGGAGAATACAAATTTAATTACGTTGAAGAATTGAAACAAATATTTTTATTAAAAAAATTATCAAGAGGTAGAATTGGACAACCTTAAATATTTCGAGAAGTTCTCTGCAAAAAAAGGTCAGGAAAAAATTTGATTGTTAATCTAATTATAAATGCTCTAAAAATGATATAAAAATAATGTTGAATTTATTTAAAAGATTTGCTGTATGATTAATAACTAATAATGATAATATATTGAAACTTATCCCAAATATTTATTAAGTAAATAGTTTATGTAATATAGTCATAAATGCATGAATTCACATATCAACTTGATTCGATTTATGAAAACTTTTCTATCAGAAGATTTAATGGTATTGTATTCCTTAAAAACAATTTATTTTTTAATCTACATATAAATATATACTTTATTGTTAATAATATATTCTTTAAAAAAGATGATAATTTAATATATTTTATATAAAAGGACTTTTACAGAAAGATCATGTATTCACTTAGTAATATCAAAAGCTTGTATAAATTTTATAAAAAATAATGAATATTTAGAACGAATATAGATGTCATTTTTGATATTAAAGTATCAATATTATGTAGTTTAAAAATCAGACATATAATAATCATTTATAAATTGCAATATTAAAAATTATACTGAATTACAAAAAAGTTGAGATTACATATATTAGATTTATGAGTAAGAAAAAACATTAAAAGATTATACAAATTTTAAATTAGGTTAATTGTTAAATAATTAGCATCACAGATACAAACAAAACACACGGAACGAATCTATTGTACAGAGAGTAAATTCATCTTGACTTTTTTAAATGTTATATTTCATATTAAATAAAGATCTTTACAGTAAACTATCCACGTGTATGTGGTTTTTAAAGGATAAAAGATGCAATGTTGAAAAACTTTAAAACAAAGCCAAAAGAATTTAAGTTAATGTTTTAATACTCAATTATTAATAATTTTAGTATGGCAGAATAGAGATACATTTGTAACTAAAATACTGCTAGGTTTATATAGTATGCATATTGATTAAAGTTAAATATCTGGCTAGAAATTAATCCCACAAGTTCATGAAGTAAATTTATCAAAAAAATTAATTAAACCACAGGGCATTAGGAATTTGAAATCAATGCAGGATTATAGCAATTGTTAATAACTTCCCTAAAAGATGTGATGAGTAAGAGATCTTTTTAATTAACTGATTCTCTCAGAAGGAAACTGATACAAGATGGCTAAAATGGTGTCCATGTTTTGCAAAAAGCAGTCACATTACAGTGTGACAATCATTTATGAAACATTAAGTAAATTTGGTATAGTTTTGAATATTAATTAATTAATGCAGCAATTTAATGTTCTAGCTTTTATCAAAGTAGCAGCAACTTAAATTTAATCAATTAATATTAATTATGAAAAAGATGAAGTGCATCATATATTAAATGCAAGAAAACAACTTCCAATTTTTTGACAAATTTCAAAAGATCAGAAATTGTAGTTAGAGCTATAGATATTCATTAGCGGTCTTTGGATAAGATAAAAATATTAGAATGAATTGATATCTTTATGACTTGCTAAAATCAGTCTTGATCAAAAGTGTGAATATTTGATAAACTATTTGACCATCAATATGTAAATGCAAATTAATAAAGGAAAAACATGTAATATTGGTTTGTGTTATGTTAGCTAAAATTTTTGTGCATGGAAAGATTTCATTTGATAATTTGTTAAGTTTGTTGCATTTTACACAATTATACTTAGGTATAAATATGATCTAATCTGGTATGCTAACTCATTAATAAATACTTATAATTAGAGTGATTGATTCTAATTTCAGACAAAAGCCGTAACTCTGTAAAGATTTCAAAATATATATAGTAGGAACTAATTCTCCATTGATATTTATAGTTTTTTGAAATGTTTACTGTACTATGTCATTTCTCCAATAGTGTTGAAACAAACCTGTATTATATTAACATAAATTACTGCAATTACAGCTTTAGAATTGTAAAGTTTATTGTTTTAAGGATTTTCATATTTCTGTCCTGTTGTTTCATCAGTACTACTGTCTATCCAGTAGCTACAAATAATAAATTAGCTTAATGTAATAATGTATTACCATATTTAATTACTTTTTTAACGATATTGTATTTCTCAAATTTGATGATAAAATTCACAAGTGATGGGTAAAGAAGACAGGTTGACAATAAAATCTTATGTAATTTTCTGCTAGAAATTCCATCAAACTATTAGTAAATTGCATTTATGTTTCTGGAGATATCAGAGCTAGGTTTATTATATATATATTCTAATATTCTCATGGATAAATGAATTCAGTGTATTATTACATGGAAGCTCCTGGAAATAATACTATATATATATATATATATATATATATATATATATATAGTATATATACACGACGCTCTTCCGATATATATATCAAAACTACCCCAAATATATATATATGGCTGCAGAAAGGAGTTTGCTATTAACTGAAAGGAGATCCTTTGATTCCTCTTGGAGGCCTTAAAGGAACCGAGAGCAGGGCAAATTCCTAATGTCCACTCCATACGTTCTTGTCGTTGCAGCTGTTATTACTATATGTTTATTCATATAGTATACGAACATGGATGGGCTGCTCACCAACATGCATTAGCCAGCATGGTGAGTTTATTGGCTTTTTACCTCTGAGTTTAAGATCAAGAAACACCATGGTCTTTCTTCTCAGTGCCTGATAAGGCAGAATGAATGTTTGTGTAAATGATAAAGATTTTTCCCAATTATACAATTATGACAGACAAAAATAAAGCATGGCCCTTAATCCCAGGAGGCTGTAAAGTCACCAACCAAGGCAGCGGTTGGTGGCCGAAGGCGGAGGGTGCTAAGAATATCCTGGAGGTGGACCCAGGCTGCCATTTGATGACGACTTTTTATTTAGGTACTTACAACTGCAGATCACTTTCAAGTGAAGGAAGATTGCAAGAATTAGAAGAAGAACTATCTTATATTAAATGGGATATTATTGGACTTTGTGAAGTTAGAAGAAAAGGTGAAGAGACAATTGATTTAAAAAGTGGACATATGCTCTATTATAAAGGCACAAATATTGGAAATACAAGTGGAGTAGGATTCATTATAAATAAAAAGTGGAAGAACAATATTGTGGAGATTGATGGTGTATCAGACAGAGTGGCAAGATTAGTTATACAACTTAATAGCAGATATCAAATGCAGATAATTCAGGTTTATGCCCCAACAAGTTCTCACAGTGATGAAGTAGTAGAAGATTTTTATATGGATGTACAAAAGGCTTTTGATCAGAGTAAACAACATTTTTAAAATTGTTATGGGAGATTTTAATGCTAGAATTGGTAAACAAATGAAAGATGAAAGTGTTGTAGGTAATTTTGGTTATGGTAATAGAAATGAGAGAGGACATAGACTTGTGGAGTTTGCAGAGAAGGAAAAACTTTATATTATGAATTCTTTTTTTGAGAAAAATGTTAGAAGGAAATGGACATGGAAGCATCCAAATGAAGGTACAGCAGAATTGGATTATATTTTGACTAACAGGAAATACATATTTCAAGATTGTAATGTTCTTAATAAATTTAACACAGGAAGTGATCATCGATTAGTAAGGGGTAAGATACATGTTAATGTAAAACTAGAGAGACAAAAATTATTAAGAAAAACTATATTTACAGTTGATATTCCTAATCTTCAGAAACATTCTAATGAATTTAAATTAGAACTTACAAATCGGTTTCAAGTATTAGTAGATTTTGAACATGATTCAGATTTGAATGAAATTAATATGAAAATAACTGATACACTTTTAAAAACTGCAACAAAGATAGCTGGTAGAAAAAAGCAGCAATTGACTAATAAAATTTCTACTGAGACTAGAGAACTTATGAAGAAAAGAAGGAATATGAAGATATGCAAGAATGATGCATTAAAAAGAATTGAATATCTCGAATTTTGTAAAATGGTGCGGAAAAGAGTTGAAAATGATATAAGAAAGTATAACTGTGAACTAGCAAGAAAAGCTGTAGAAGAAAATAAAAGTCTTAAGAATGTAAAACAACATTTTGGTATTGGTAGGAAATTTATATCTGCAATAAGGAAAAAAGATGGAATTATTACTAAAAAGAGGGATGACATTATGAAATTGGTAGAAGATTTTTATCAAGAATTATATAGTAATAAAGAACAAGTACCTCCTATATCTATTACATCTTCCGAATTGCCCAGAATTTTAAATGAAGAAGTGAGAAATGCAATTAAATGTATGAAAAAAGGAAAGGCTCCAGGTAATGATGGAATTATAATTGATATATTAAAAGAAGCAGGTGAAGAAACAGAAAAAATATTAGCAAAGTTATATACCAAATGTCTAAATGATAAAGATGTACCGGATGATTGGAAGAATGCAGTAATAATATTAATATTTAAAAAAGGTGATAAAGAAGATATTAGAAATTACAGACCTATCAGCCTTTTATCAGTTTTATATAAAATTTTTACCAAGATAATTACAACTCGTCTACAGAGAACCTTGGATTTTCACCAACCAAGAGAACAAGCTGGATTTAAAAGTGGTTTTAGTACAGTAGATCATATTCAAGTATTGAGAGAAGTTATAGAAAGGACAAATGAATATGAGTTGTCATTATGTTTTGGATTTGTAGATTATGAAAAGGCATTTGATTCTATAAACATTTCTTCAGTGATTAAAGCATTGGATCATCAAGGTATAGATCCAGGATATTGTCATATTTTAAAGAATATTTATAAAAATGCAACAGCAACAATTAGATTACATAATGATACTGGGAAAGTCAACATTGAGAAAGGTGTAAGACAAGGTGACTCCATATCTCCAAAACTTTTTACAGCAGTGCTGCAAGAAGTATTTTGTGGATTAAAATGGGAAACTAAAGGAGTGAAAGTAAATGGAGATTATTTAAGTCATTTAGATTTCGCAGATGATGTAGTTGTTTTTGTAAATAATGCTTCTGAGCTGCAGGAAATGTTGCAGGAGTTATCAGAGGAAAGTAGGACTAAAGATAAATGTTATAAAGACTAAAGTAATGTTTAATCGATTTGCTCAAAATATGAAAATAAAGATTGATTATGATGAATTAGAAGAAGTTAAGAGTTACAAATACCTTGGTCAGATTATTAATACAGATGAAAACATAATAGAGGAAATTAATCATAGAATTAAACTTGGTTGGAGTGCTTTTGGTAGAAATAACTTGATATTAAAAGGAAATATGCCTATGTGTTTGAAAAGAAAGGTTTTTAACAAATGTGTTTTACCAGTTCTTACTTATGGATCTGAGACTTGGACACTTAATAGAAGATCAATACAGAGACTTCAGACCACTCAAAGAAGTATGGAGAGATGTATGTTGGGAGTAACAAGAATAGATCGAAAACGCAATGTATGGGTAAGAGAATAAACAGGTGTTACTGACCTCATTGAAAAAATTAAAAGATTGAAGTGGAGTTGGGCTGGACATATTGCTAAAAGAGATGATAATAGATGGACAATTGAAATTTTGAACTGGATTCCAAGAGATTGTAAAAGACCCAGAAGGAGACCACATGTAAGATGGATGGATGAAATAAGAAAATGTGTAGGGGTGATGTGGAGAAGAGAAGCTAAAGATCGGAGAAGATGGATTAAACTTGGAGAGACCTTCATCCTGCAGTGGATTGATAATGATGATATATATATATATATATATATATATATATATATATATATATATATATATATATATATATATATATTAACCGGATATTGGCAAAACATTTTAACATATTACAGTCCACAGATTATTTAAAATCTATTTTTTCTGATCCACCTAAGGCTGTATATCGAAAACATAGATCACTTAGAGATATACTTGTCAAAACAAATTTTATTAGTAGTTCTGTACAGGAAAAAGGATGTTCTCCATGTAAAGATAAAAGATGTTTTACATGTAAACATATTGTTGTGACAAAAGTGGTCTTTAGTACTAAGAATTGTAATTTCAAATGGTATATTCCTAATTATGTTACATGTAAAAGTGTTAATTTGATATATTTGATAGAGTGTAGTAGATGTTTAAACCAGTATATAGGTGAGTCAGCAAATAGTTTACATGTCAGAATGACTAATCATAGATTTGACATTTTGCATAAGAATAAAGATAGATCGGTTTCAAAACATTTTAACTTATCTAATCATTCAATTGATGATTTAAAAGTAGTGATTCTTCAGGAAGGTTTTTCTTCTACAAGGGAGAGGAAACAAAAGGAAAGTTTTTTTATTTTTAAATTCAAGACCTTAGAACCACATGGATTGAATTTGAACACTGGAACTATTACATCTCTGGGTTACCTGGTCTCCTAAATGATTTCTATATGTGTGTTTTTTATGTGAAAATTTTCTTATATGAGGTTTTTTTATGTAAAGATTGGTTACATGGATGTTTAATATCTGTGTTTAATTGGTTTATAGATAAATAATTAGTTATAAATTATTGTACTTTGCACTAACTATAATTTTTAAAATGTATAAGTATTTTAGTTTTTAATGAATATTAATGTGAGCACAGCTATTTTTTGTGTGTAAGCATAGTTTATTTTTTCTATGTATGCACATATGTATATTTTAATTTTTAATTTTGGATTTTTTATTTTTATATTTATTTTAATTTAAATAGAATTTAAGCTTGATTAGGAGGGAATGTAGTTTTTTTTTTTTTTGTTTGAATTTTGTCATTGATTGGGTAGATATTCTGTGTTAGATTTTGTGACCAATCAGGGGGGTTTTGTTAAATTTTTAATCTTTTACCAAATCTGTAATTTTTTATTATCGCCATTTTACTGTGTATTTTTTTTCTTTCTGATGAAAACCAGTACTCTGGTTGAAATATTATATTATTTATTGGATTTATAAGTCTTTATTTTTTTGTTTATATATATATATATATATATATATTGTAATGGTAGAAGAATGAGAGCAATGAGAGAGAACTTTTTTATGTCCTCTGTCCCATACATTGAGGTGTGCCAAATTTATAATGGAAGAAAAATGAACATGAGAAAGAGATTCTTTACATATCCTAGCTTCGAATACCAAATGTGTACTGGTATAGAAATGAGAACATGAAAGTTCCTCCTATTAATGCCCAACATCTTCGAGCAAACTACGTCTGTATCAGTACAAAATGAAGATAGATTTAATTAATATTTTATCATAATAAAATAATAACACGATGAATACGAAAATCTTTAATAGAATAACTTAGTCTTATGAATTATTTATTTTTATTTCCTCTACAAATTGTATAAATTTAAAATCTATAATAAAATTAATTGTACAATATCATATTTGTAATAAAGTAAATAGGCTAGCTAAAATTAATAGTACTGTACAAATTAAGTAAACCAAATCTGTAATGGAATAAAATGAGAAAAGGTTAAGTAAGCATTATTAACAAAGTAATCAAAAATCTATTTTGGAATAATGTTTAAAATTTATAAATGATATTTATATACTAAATAAATACCAACCTGATTGGATGTCAATATTGTCTATACAATATAAAATCATGTATTGGAAAATTATAACAGATATATTAATTAATAGTTTATAATGTTATTCATTCATAAATAGCTTTTTGATTAATAATTTATTAAATAGCTTTTACGCGAAAGGATGTTCATAAAACATTAGACTTGCTTCAATCACTACTGAACTCTAATACAATGATAAAATTTATATTATTTGGTAATTATATTTTATATATTTATGTTTGTAATGAGATTCTAAATTATGATTACTATGTCACATATCTATTAATTTAAATAAGGCACTTAACTCAAATTTAATAAATAATAATTTTATTTACAAAATTAAGAATAAGTCAATTAATAAATATGCTATAATAATTTTAATTAATGTGTCATAGAAGATTATATATGTTTAAATTATAAATGGTGCCAGATATTAGACATTCTTATTCAACCCATAAGAAAATATTAATTTATCTATTGCTTCCAAAATGTAATGGTATGTGGTATAGTCCCCAAAGTTAATATGTAATGAGTTAGTTTTTTGAAGTACATTTTATAACTACCTAAATTGGATTCAAAATGTGTACAAAAGAATAAGTTTAACCTTACACTCTCTTTCAACATTTCAAATAGCATACTCTCAGGGATTCATACAAAATAATTCTTGAGACATAATTTACCTGCTAAATATAAAATAAAAACAAAAGAAATATTTTACTGAATCTACTTTATATTTCCAACAACTAACTATAGATAATTAATGTAGCATATCTAAATTTACTAATGTGAGACAATGTAGATACTTGCTAGTGTCTTTGAAAGCAATCGTTAGCATTAAGATGTTCTCAGGGAAAATGATTAAGATAACAACACCCAATGGCTCAATGACCTTGTGTACTGGTAAGTGATTAAAGGGAAAATGGATCACTAAGTTACTTTTAGTCAAACAAATAGTATCTTTTTTATTTCTGATTGAATATTTATCTTCCTTTTTTTGAATGGGAATAATAATAATATAACAAAGTACTACATCTGTTTATAAGTCTTTTATTTGACTTCAAAGTCATTCATATTCCTAATATTAGCTAACCACATCTATTGGGATACCTTCATGTCTGCATGAAGACCACTTGTTTTTTAAAATTAAGTAAAATGCAATAATTTAATTAAAATATTAATAATAGTATTCTATTAAAATCAGATAATTTATAATCATAGATAAGTTTTTAAGGACAGCTATCAATATTCTCCTCACCCAATGCAAGCCACATTTTTTCTTTTTTTTTTTATAAAAGTATAAATATTCTAAATTATGCACCCTTTTGAAATGTTAAGTATGAACTTTTTAAGTTGATCTCTTATAAGATTCTCAATTATGATCTAAGAGAGTAATATAGTCAACTACATTACATTTAATTCTGAGAAACCATTGATAGGTTATCATCAAACTACAGTGATCCTAATATTTTTAAAGCAAGCTCTCATGAATGATAAAGGATTCTGATTTATATGTATATAACTATGCTTACATAAAAAATATTGATGGAAAAATTCACCCCTTCAAACATATCTTTAGATTAAGTAAACATATTTCACATTTAACTTATAAGTTATTTATGAAAAACAATGAATTGAACTGCAATGATAGTAGTAATCTGTCTATACATATATATAAGTGAACTTCATAAAGACAGATGTTAATAAATTAATGCTTAGCATTTATTAAATACTATATGTTTACCAGATGTACATTAAATGTATTTATTAAACAAGCAAAAATATATTAATAAATGATATCTAATGTAATATTGTTTTATCATAATGAATCAAGATTAAAATAAAATGTGTGCACTTTAATAAATAAAAAAATATATAATCAGATTGATTAATATTTATTATTTTTTTAAATATATGTTCTTTTGAAAATCGACAGTGGTCTGAAGCATCAATATTCATTCTTGCATAAATTTCATTAACATGTTAGATGACCTCTAATGGTGAATGTGTGAATTTAAAACTAATCAAAGTTAATTTTCTTGAAGTATTTTTTATCCTAGTTAAGCCAAGATGAATCAATAAAAGATGACAATTATTTCAGAAGTTTTTAAATAATTTTTAAATTGATTTCCAGGATAGAAATAACTACTCATTTTCATAATACATTCCCTTCAAATGCATGCCTGTCAATGATTTCTTTTTTATTTTGCAGATGGTAAATATTGGGAAGGGCTAAGCAGGGGGAATCAAATTCCCCAGATAGCAACTTTTTTCTCTACTCTGTCATTTGTTAACAGAATTAAACCCAGATTAAAATTTAAATGAAAGAAATTGATGACAGCAAAATTT